>DWLH01000376.1:0-21899 GCA_018249795.1 Heliconius telesiphe telesiphe
TTACTTTATTGTATAAAATATTGTATAATAGTGCTTCAAAAATATATTTTTTTATCAACAGTCATATAACCAAGACGTTTCGAATGTCATTCTTTAGCCAGGAATCTTATCAGCGCGATTGCTATATTGCTATTGCGAACGTTAGTTCGCAGGCAAACTAATGCCTTGAGTTCATTCAAATGACGATAACTTTTTTTTAATGAACCGATTTTGATGAACCAAACTTTAGAACCTAAATTGAGTTAAAACAAAGCAATTGGTGAAATTTTCAAGTAAATCGGTTCAGTAGTTTCAGAGAAAAATGCGGACAACAATATGTCGACAGACAGACAGACAGACAGACAAGAAATTAAAAAAAAATCTTTTTGCTTTCTATTAGTCTTTTTAAGTGTCCCTCTATCCATTTCAGTCAAAATGACTAAATGTACAGACAAAATATTTTTACTGTCTTATTATATATAAAGATTTACATTTTTCATTTTTTTTTTTTTTAAAGAAAACTATAATGAAATTCAGAATGAAACCCAAAAAAAATGTACCTTGGGACCCTAGACTAATACCATGCAAAAATCATCAATTTCTGTCTGGTAGTTTTTGCGTGATTGACGAACAAACAATCCGACAGACGGACAGACGGACAGACGGACAAGAATTCTGCTGAGTGGTTTTTTAGGTTCTTTAGTTCTAACCAACCTCATTTTTATTTTTTTTATATCTTTCATGTACAGATTTGACTTTTCTATCCTTTTATTAAATATAGAGATAGAGATAGAGATTGAAATATCTGTTTATGATTTCAAAATGACTGTCTTTGCAAGAGCATGCGGTTATTTACATGATACACAAATACAGAAAATAATAATTTTATAATTATAATTCTATTTCCCCGAGCTAATGTTCAGAACAGCTGAACTCATTTTTATGGGACTTTCAATGACCGATAGAGAGGGTTATGGAGCACATAGGCTATTTTTATACCGATATTTTCACGGGATATGGTTTTACCCGGGAAAAACGTTTTTATACGATGATCATTTTATTGAAGTTGAGTTAATGCATAATGTACGAAATGTTTTTTAGGGGTCACAATACAGGACCATACTAACAAAACCGTTATTTTTGATGAAATTCCCGGTTTTTCGGTATTATCCAGATATGAATAGCTAGCTACAGATCCAATAACACTTCACACTAGCTCATGCCAACTGAAAAGTATTCCCTCGTACAAAATTGGAGAATATAATTAGAATATATACATGAACATGCGTTAGTAACAAATAATATTTTACAAATATGTTAGCTTATATATTAATATCAAAATTTACATAAAGGACTAAACACAATTATTAACAGACATTGAACATTAAGAGGACGGGGAACTTTATAATGAAGGACATCATATAAAGGATGGATTAATTTCGGACAGGAGAAAAGGACGTGGGAAGAAGAACCGTCGTCCAGGCGACATTCGCATAATGAGTGGTCCCTGACCCTGATCTTGGCTAGGTGCACAGGCGTACATTCATGCCCAGAACGCAAACGACAAATAGTTCATATAATCCTCCGTTGAGTATTTTTTTGATAAAAAATCCAAGGTCGCCTTGGGATATTGGGTTGTATAGTGGCATAATACTTACCTTTCTGAGATTTTGACAATTCCCAGAATTTAGTCCATGATGTCCATGACACATCCAAATGAGTTTGTGCAAGAGACAACAGATCGTGAACCGAAATAGAAAAGTGAACCAAAGTGCCACACTGGATGGCTAATTTAGCACAAGAGTCTGCAGATTCATTCCCACTGATTCCAGAATGCCCTGGAATCCATGCCAAAGTAATATCCAAACCATTTAGATAACACGAGTACAGTTCTTCACGAATCCTTACAATAATGGAAGACCTTAGTTTATTAAGAAATGAATTTCTTTTTATAGCCAATATACAGCTTAATGAGTCAATACAAATAACAGTCTGTTTAAAATGTGGAAGAGTGTAAACAGGTTTGCTTCCAGCAAAGCACAAGCCTCTCCTGTAAACACTTTCACTTTTTCACTTCAGAGATTCAGGAGGACATTTATATAGTAATATAATTTTTAATTTTGATATCCAGCAAGTTGAACTAACACAGCTTTTCTTTGAAAGTTTCGATGTATCGGTAAAGATGAGGACATGGTTTGACCAATTTTCATTTATCATGGATTGAAACTTTGCGTTGGTGTCAGCAGCTCCCTTGGATATGCCAAGATTAGTAAATGATAGAAGATAACAGAAGGATTGTGTACTAAAGCCTGATAATCAACGATCATTTAACTCACATTACTATAAAAACAAGTTCTCGGTTAAAATATAATATACAATAAAGTCTGCTAAGAAAAAAAATGCTGTAGAGTGTGAAAGAAAAGAAATACATTACACTTATTTACTCCAAAGAAATATCAATCAAAATCAAATTACAATCAAAATGCAAATTAAAGATTTATAAAAAAAAAATGGAATGAAATAAAAAATCATCAACTTCACGCTGTATCCCCCACACAGCAGGATAGGCAGAGGGAATGCTTCCAGAGGTCAGTGGAACGTGTGCAGCGGAGTGTCTTAAAACTGAGAGACGCTGATAAGAAACGGTACAAGGGTTTTTACATAGAGTCGACCAATAAATACCATTTTACATGGAGGTAAAAACAATTTTCAATCAAATCTGGGCTGATGCACTGGTCTAACAAATTTATAGAGCAAAGTCCAAGCATATTGCTAAAATCTTTGAGGAGATTGAGAGGTACACATTCCGAATATAGTGCGATAGCTAGCGTCATTCCGTGCAGTTTGGAAAAATGATGCTGGCTATGCCGCATTGCCAGAACTCAATACCTAACGTTAAGTTCAGCCAAAAAGTTATTCGGCAAACTCTGTTTTCTTTGGACATCGAAGAAGAATGCCGTGGAGATGCGATCTCTTCGTAGGATATGTGGAGTCAGCTTAGCTGATCGAATCCGCAATGAAGAGATACACAGAATGGCAGGTACCAGCGAGTATAAGTACGTGCGTACGAGTAAGAACGTGCTCAGCTAGTTTGGGCACGTAGAACGAATGAGCGATGAATGAGTGGTAAAAGAGTTATGATGGAAAAGTGACTGGTAAGAGAGGTATCGGGGAGGCCTCGGTTGACCTTTGAAAACACAGTATCAAAAATATTGGAGGAAGGTCACGTAATAAGCACGAGGACCCCCCGGAGGGCATGTATGAAGAGGTTGATGACAGTGGACGAGGCGAAAGAGGTATATAGACTGTAGCGTTTGGCAATAAGTATTTTTGTTACGTAAGTTCGGAATAACACTTCAAAAATGTTAACAATAAGTTAAGGATATTAAAAAAATTTTTATAATTCAAATTAACAGCTTTATTATGATAAAATATTGATCTTAAAAATAACTTACAATATGTATGAATTATCACTTTTTAGTTAAAATTTCACTTAAAACCTTCTTTTTCTTTTGTCCTTTGTTGAATTTGTGTTTCTGAGAAATAAAATAAAAAATATAATAATAAAAGATTTAATTTAGTATTTAGTTTAGAGCAGTGGTTGCAATGTGGAATGTGGAATTCAAGTTCTTACATAATATAATACAGCTTCACGCTGTATCCCGCACACAGCAGGGTAGGCAGATGGAACCTAGTGTTAAGACACTCCATTCCGCACTTTTTGGGAGGCATTGCGTGTTGAGTGGCAGAACTCAACGCCGCGCTTAACCTCGACACCAGAGCGAAGAAATGAAAATATAAATTTAAGTAAATATTTCATCTCCTCGAGTGGGGATCGAATCCACAACCAGTCAGTTTTACAGTCACACTTCGTGCCGCTGCGCCACGACTGGCCTTCTGGATAATATAATACACTTATGATTTAATATGTATATTTTAAAGGGGAGGCCAGTCGTGGCGTGAGGTCACAAGCGTGTGACTGTAAACACGTCATGTTGTTCAATTTCCACTTGAAGAAATAAAACATTTAATATGTTAATTTCTTTTCACTGACGTCGATACAAAGCGCGATATTGAGTTCAGCCACTCGACACGCAATGCCTCTATAATTCGGCGGAAAGTGGGAAATGGAAGAATAAAGAAGAAGGAAGAATAAAGAATAGAAACATACTTTCTTCTTCTCTGCCGTCATACCAACAAACTCGTTCCTCGGTTTCTTCTCTTTGTGTAGTTGATTGACATTTTGACGTTTGCTTGGAGGTCCTTCATTACTATCCTGTTAAGAAAATATAAAATATGTATTGCACTATAAAATCATTTAGAATGTTGTGTTACAAATATATATATATATATATATATTATACCTAAAGTAATTATTTATTAAGATTTGCCCAAAAATATATTTTATTTTTCTATTTCAATTCTTAATTTATGTCAAAATGCAAATTTTACGAAAAAACATAGACAATAAAGTAATTTTAATTATATACCCTACATAATATATGTATCTAATATATATTTAGAGATAAAAAAGCGTGAAAAATCTATAGTAAAAAGACAAAGACCTGTGTTCAACTCCGCCACTCAATACACAACGTCATGAGGAACAGGGTCTAAAAAAATTTAGTCAAAAACTGTACATACTTGATTCTTTCTCTTATTCATAACTCTTCTATAGGCGCCATCAGTATTATCATCATTTCTTCCAAATCTATTTCTTTGACTAGCATCTTGTCCTCCATAGTTACTGTGACTTTGATCCGGCCTATGACGTTGACCCGGCTTTTGACTTTGACCCGGTCTTTGATTTTGACCTGGCCTTTGACTTTGACCTGGTCTTTGAGTTTGAGCCGGCCTTTGAGTTTGAGCCGACCATTTACTTTGAGCCGGCCTTTGAGTTTGAGCCGACCATTTACTTTGACCCGGTCTTTGATTTTGACCCGACCATTGATTTGGTCTATTATTAGGTCTAGATATTTTCTTCTGAGTGCCTTGTATACACCTTTTTACTCTCATTATTCTGTTTTTTATTGTAAGATCCTCTTCTGTTAGTGCTAATGCCAGTTCTACTCCATCTTTGGACTTAAAATTGACGTAGCCAAAACCTGGAACATATGTTAAGTATTTTATTAGAGGGAATGATTGAAAATGAGGCAGTTGTGGATTCGATTTCCAGTCAGGGAAATGAATTATATACATTTACTTGTTGTGGTAACATGGAAAAAATCGGTTTTAGAGTTCCATCACTCAACACGCAATGTCTCAAAATTTAGTGAATGGAAGGGAATGCAATTTACAAAAATTTTCTCTCTGTCTACCTTGCTATAGCAGCATAAGCTAACGTTGCTTTTTTTTGTTTTAATATTAATCATTTATGTTAAGTATTATTGTTGCAGTTTTCATGTATCTGTATCCTATATGGTTCAAGCTAACGATTAAAAATTAAATTAAATCAGCTTTCCGCTGTATCCCGCACACAGCAGGGTAGGCAGAGGGAACCTAGTGTTAAGACACTCCGTTCCCCACTCTCCGCCAGGTTCTGGAGGGAATGCGTGTTGAGTGGCGGAACTATAAATAAAAATAAAAAAAATTACCCTACCTTTACCGGCATTAGTCTTCTTATCCCTCACAATCCTGACCGAAACTATTTCACCACATTTTTCAAATTTACTCCTCAGCACTTCATCTTCTATGGCAAAGGGCATGTTCCCTATGAATATTGAGCATTTAGGATCATGGGCAGCGCCTGTTGAGTCACTGCGGGATACACGGAGATGGTGGTCATTTAACACAGTGTTATTTGCTGATAAGGCCTGGAATAAAATAAAATTCAAAATGATTCCATAATTCTTTATCCAAATAGACTACTATAAAGACTATTGAATAATTGAATGAACATAAGAACTGAAAGTTTGAATATGTTGTTAGACAAATAGAATATTATAGTATACAAATTTTGAAGCAACTGTAATAGCTCTTAAATGATAACTAGATCTCACAGCTCTTTTTTGGAGTTCAATATTATTATAAAAAACTTTGGATGGTCTATAAATTATGTCATACAATCTTCACAATTTACCTATTTTTATAGAGTATAGTGTTAAAATATTGCTGAAAACGTTAAAAACACCCTGGGAAAAAGCTACTAAGCATACAAACGTTACAATGTCTAAAAAATGTTTTTTTTTGAAATTGTAATGTAACAAATTCAGATGGTAAGTGGAGAATGGAGTCTCCTGACACTAGGTTTTTTGTGTTGACCATGCTATTATAATAATAAGCCTTTTATTTCTCACACATTTTATATTGTTTGTAGTGATAGTTATTTATAAATAGTTTTATTAATTAAATATATTTAAAAAAAACATATATCGGCTTTACACTGTATCCCGCACACAACATGGTAGGTAGCGAGAATCTTGTGTTAAGACACTTTGTTGCCCATTTTTCATCGATTTCTGGAGGCATTACGTGTTGAGTGGCGGAACTCAGTGCCGGGTTTTGTTTCGACACCAGAGCACAGAAATTAAAATATCAATTTAAATAAAGATTTCATTTCCTCAAGTGGGGATTGAACCCACAACCAATTGTGTTTTACAGTCTGTATGACTGTACTTGTGCCCCTATGCCACTGTTCTCTAGTAATATATTAAGAACAAGAAAATTTTAAAAAGTATTATAAATTAGCTGTGTTTACAAGATATGGATCCCTTTATCTGGAGTAAAGGTCCATTCAGCCCCTAAACTTGTCATTCCCCAAGGTCATTCTGTTCTCTATTTTTAACATCCTGCTGTAAATATAAACGTGCATAAAAATGTGAAATTGAAGAAAAAAAATACTTTACCTTGTCCACTGAAGATGCATCAGCAAATTTAACATAAACATTGACTGTAGTTCTGTCGGGATGCAGATCATTCTTGATGACAGCCATTTTAGGAGTCACCCTAGCATCTTTAACTGGGACTGTGCGAATCCTATAAATAGTGTGGTATTAATAAATTTAAAGATTATACTTAAAAACTAGAGTAGAAAATACATAAAGTTAAAATAAAATTAAAATTGTCTAAAATTTTTAACCACCCAATTGAGCTCTTTGTGATACAATAGGGCAGCATCTGACAGGAAATGTTACAGTTGTGGGTTTGATTTCCATTCAGGGAGATGAATTATTTTCATTTCTCTGCTCATGGAGATAAGATGTCACATCAATGATTTATGCCAAACTATAATGATTAATAATCACAGTCTTGGTACATATACAGGCAGACACTTTCTATCTACTGCACCACAATGTTTCTAAATATTTAAAAATCTTTTATGTAAAAAAAATTATGCACAAAAATATAATAGTTCAAACTCACCTCACTGTTTCTATTTGTCCAAACTCATTAAAAATCTTTTTAATTTCCTTCTTACATTTAGTACTAAAAGGTACATTGCCAACAAAAATAGTTCTTTTCACTTCATCCTCTGTAATAACAGTTTCTTCTTTCTTAGGTTCCTCAGCTTTAGGCTTTTGTTCTTCATCATCAGAACTCTCTTCAGCTGAGCCAGGATCTAAAGCTTTTTTGTTAATTTCCTCATTTTCTGATTCCATTTCATTATCAGACTCATGTTCTGAGTCAGTGTCTTTGTTTGTTACAGCATTTGGATTAATTTCAACATTGTCACTTGACTCAATTTCAGTTTTTGATTTTTTCTTTTTCTTACTTTTCTTTTTAGGACTTTTGACATTGATTTCTTCTAATTTAAGTACATTTTTTGTTGGTATGTCATTGCTATGTTTGTTCTTTTTTTTCTTTTTATTTTTTTGCAACACACTTACATCATTCAATTCAAGTGCTTCGTTTGATTCTACAGGGGGCTGTTCAACATCTAAATTTGCTATTAGTTTTGATCGTTTCTTGTTCTTTCTTGGTGATGTGTTTTGAGAATTTACATTTGAGGTAACATTTTCTATTCTTACATCCTTTACTTTTATATTACTGTCTTCTGAAGGCAAGTCTTCGTTTTCGATTGCGGAATTACGTTTGTTTTTCTTCTTTTTAGGCATATTTTCAATGACATCAGACATAGTATTATTTTCACTGTCATTTGGTTTCTTTTTCTTTGGTGGAGAATCAAGGATTTTTTCATTTAACTTTGGAGATTTAGGACTTATTAAAGCTTCATCTGTACAAGCAACTTTCCCGTCCAGTTCATCTTTTAAATGTTTCTTAACTTTAACAGCGTTAGGACTGTTAGTACTTGAATCACCGGCGTCTTCACTGGTAACGTCTAAATCTGGGTTTTGGAAGATTCTTTTAGGAGATTTCTTAACAATAGCCTTCTTTTTCTGCATTGTTGGTGACAGAAATATAGATCTATCTTCTACAAATTCACTTTTGGGTGTTACGTTGGGCGAAGGCTGGTGTTTTGTAGGTGTTAGTGCCTTTTTAAATTTTCTAGGTCGATTCGGTGTTACATTACCTGTTACTAAAGCAGCAACACTGCCTACAACATATTCCATTGTTAAATTGAAAGTTAAAACTGAATTTAAAATTATTTTAAAAGTGCCTCGCGCAATAATACCCACATGGTATTTTGGCAGTAAATGTGATTTTTTTAGTTTGACAATTGACATTGACAATAAAGATTCTTTTTTAAATACTTACTATAACTTTTAGGCAACTCTATATTTAATTAATTACAAATTTAATTGTTATAAAAAAAAATACTTTTGTTACGGAAATATGTGAATTTATAATGTTTTATTAATTATATAAGGATTTTTTAGTTTCATTTATCTTATTTGTCTAAGTACTAACATCAATTTCTAGTCCTTTATTATTTTTATAAATTTATAAAATATTTTTTTTATATATTTTTAAATCTATTTATTAATAAGTAATAATGAAATGTTTTTTAATATTGCATTACACTATCTTAATAATAAGCTTTGGGATGGCAACATTATCATAATTATAATTTCGTTTGTGCCGCAATGAAATGAACAGCAACGACGCTTTCGACTCAAATATTTGTTTTATTTGATAATACGTCGGATATTTAAGTGATAGTTTAGTGTTGTTATTATTTCAGTGTGGATTACAATTTCAATAAATGTAAGTATATAATTATATCCTAATTAGAACATTAGAGCTTACCGCGCCATGTTATGCCGCCCGCCATTCTTTCAATTTATTATTTTGTTAATTCTACGTCTATTAGATTACATTAGCTTTAATTTAAAGATTAATTTGATTTATAATATTACAATATATAAATTACATATAATTTAAGACGATTATTTAATAATTTCACATGTTAGATACTGGAAAGGTTAGAAAAAATTTACGCGCTCGATTTTAATAATCTTTGCGTGATATTGAAATATGATACATACACATTATTTTTTTGGTAAACATTTACCGATATTAATAATATATATTTAAATCGTGTCTTGTATCTATAGGTAACAGATACTATCTAAACTAGTTCTATCGAAAATGATCTTCAACAAAAAACAAGGAAGTCTCGTATTTTATGAGCTTGACCTTACTTTGAAGGTGTTGAGTTTTTTAACTTCTATAGATTAGTTATTATTAATTTATTATGCGAATTAAATATTACCTTTAAAATTACGAAATATTATAAAGTTGACGTACTTTCACGCTTTTTCCCACATGGCTAGTGTTAAGTAACTTCGTCCACGCACTGCCCAATTTTCGAGACATTGCTGTTTGAGTTTCAGAATTCAACACCGTCCTTTGTCTTGTTACCAGTGCAGTGCAGGACTCACAACCGACGCATTTACTGCCAGACCCTGTGCTACTGTTCTACAACAGCCTTAAAAAAAAATTCAAATTATTAATAGAATACCATGCCATTTTTTTTTAAATCGACAAATATTTAAATAAGTTTACACAATAATACAGCATGTAAACAAACAATGCTATATTGATAAGAAATATGTATGAAGTTAATTGAATTAATTAAAAAACAGTTATCATAATAGCTTATTGTAAGGTCATAGGCCTTGTTTTAATTGTTATTATAAATATATAGATTGAGAATTACTATATATTAGATTTTCTACATATACTTACATACATTTCTTGTAGCCATTGAGTGTAAATATGATAGTTGTGAATTAGTTCCTTACTCATGGAAATGGGCATTAAGTGAGAAATAGAGTGTCTTAACATTTAATTCTCTCTGCTTACCATGCTGTGCAGAAAAAATAGTATATCAGCTTTTTTTAATGGGTAATATAAAGTACTGATATATATGAGATGAAAAAATGATATTACCAAAGTGTCTGGTAAGTGGGCATGTAATTAGAAATATTCTGAACTTTCTTGTCAATTTTTTATTAATGCTACTGTGTGCAAATTGTTAATTCGTAAGTACTACTCCACAGGTGCCAACTGTCCTTCCAATTTTTAATTTACCTTAAAATAATACTTCTGAATAATATGATGAAACAACAAAGTTCTGATTTTTTTAGATGAATGCTATTGACCAATAGACTATCATTCTGAACACAACTGGACCAGGAAATGTTATAGAGTTAGTAAGATATGTTCTTACATACTTGCAATGCAGGCACAAAATGCTTATATTGAAAGGTCCTTTTCCTTAATAGGAACCAAATGGATAAAAGTAAGGAATAGGTTTTTTTTGGCCATTAATTTTGAAAATATGACTACCAAAGTGTTTTATAAAACTATTATTACTATTAAGATTTGGAAATGTTAAACAATATTTCTGGAAGCATTAAATATCAAAAGTAATGTTGTAAAAGTGAATGTTGTTGTCAGTTAAAAAGTTTTAATTTTGTTTCACTTTTGTTTATAATAAAAATATTAATTAATATTTAATTTGGTATTGGATTAATTTGTATTTTATTTTGTAAAAAATCTGTACGGTTTGAAATTCTCTCCCCATTCTGGACAATGACCTTTATTTCCAGACTTGTCCAGGATATTCCGGACATATGGCAACTTAACATGCAATAGACCAGAATGAAACAAAATGGGGGAGACCATTGTCAAAGGACAAAAAGATATGAAATTTAATTAGCTTTTAATTTATTGAACCAAATATTGTAAGTTCAGGACCTATGTGAATAAAAATTGACTTTATTATTATTATCACAAAGTACTAAAATAATTACTAAATTAAGTTATAATGAGATATTCTGTTGACCTACACTATTGGTGTGTAGAAATTAATGATGTGTGCTACTCTGTAATAGGAGTAGATAGTTTATACCTTTAACTTAGTAAATACCTTTTCTCTCCCTTTAATTTTATTTATAGATTTGGTTCTTTTTTAGCATTACACTTATATTTCTTTCTTTATCATATAGCACAGTAGGCATAGAGAATGTAGTGTCAAGACTCTGTTTTCTGCCTTCTGCCCTTTGATACAATGCATGTTAAATGGCTAAACTCAACACCAGATTTTGTAAATATTGAAGCAATTACTAAATTAAGTTATAAGCAGACATTCTGTAGTACCAAAACCACTGGAGTATGGAAATCAATGATGTATGCATTGCTGTAACAGGAGTAGATTAAGTTTCCCTCATTAACCTTTAGGTTAGTAAGTATGGGGGTTTCACGGTTTATACATTTGGCTTTTTTTCTTCTTTGATTATAATTATTTTGTGGTTGCTATGTGCCTTTTTTTGTAGAATAGTTTTATGTCTTAGCTGGTATAGGCATAGAGAACTTAGTGTTGAACACACAATTCTCTGCAGGCATAATGTATCCCATTACAACACCACAATAGTCTCATTTAATTTAAAATGGAGAACAAAGTGTCCACTGCTACAAGTTATTTGTCATCTAAAACATATCTAAAGAAGTAGATTTCCCAAACAAAAACATAGTTTACTTAAATGCAAATTCAAAATGACAGCCTCTGAAGTGCCACTTGCATAAATACTAAATGTTTTGTTATTCAAATACAGGTTTTGTTTGTTCTTAACTTAGGTTTTCTATTAGGGTCAGAGTATATTTTAAATTTTACTTGCTAATTTTGTATGGAAGACATCTTTTGAGATCATATATTAAATATATTATTTACCTTAAGAAGCCAAGTTATATGTACAAATCTATATTTATACTAATATTATAAAAGTGAATAGTTTTGTTAAACACATTAATCTTAGGAACTACTAATCAAAGTATAAAGAATGTGTTGGATAGTGCAATTATCTAGAAGACTACATTATGTCATGTTAATTGTTTTCATGTAGCCCATACATGCATTCAGAGTTACCTCCTGTCAAAAACAAAAACAAAACTGTAAGAAGACTGCATGACAACTTAGAGAGTGCACAGCTCAAATCTTAATCCAACTTAAAATGTATAAATTTTTCTAATAAGTTAATTGTAGAGCATAAGTTAACACTAAAAAAATAATTTTATAAACTATCGGTAAAATAGGAATTGAAAGTTTATATGAAATATTGTCAAATATTTATTTATATATATAATAGGTATTTAATTACCCTCTTAATATGTTATAAGTAAGTTTTTCATGTTTCGTCATCAATTAAGATGACAAAACAAGAAAAACTTGCATTGCTCAGAGACCAGATGGTGTAAATGAAGTCAGTCATGCCTAATGCCTTCCCTTAAGTGAAATAGTGTGGAACACAATTACTTTTATTTTTTCATAGAAGAGAGAAATCTCTAGAACAGAAGATAGAAACCTACATATGTAGAGACTGGCCCTCTGATTTATATTTTTATCTCTTTACTCGTATTTATGTTTTGTATTTATTTTGTGAAGGCCGTCGTGACTCAGTGGCATCTGATTGCATACGATCGTGATTTTTGTTTCCACTGGAAATTAACTGTTTTCATTGCCGCGCTCTGTTAACAAGTTATACAAATACGTTTCTACAAAATCGCGTGTAATTTATTTTGCACATATTTATAATTTTAAATGTGTAAACGAAATAAAATAAAATTTAAAATTATTTTAGTGTTACACCTCCGAAAATCAGCTTATAAATATTTTTAATAGATGTGTGTCACGGTATAGATCCATACCACACTATACCATATTCATGAAGGTATGAAATAAAAAGTAAACAAAAAAAACTATATATGATATCTATGGATGTGGATGTAAATTATATTATTGAACAATGTCTATAGCACTTATTAATAAGTATTTCGATTTAAATGTATCTGTTTCTTGAAATTATTTTTATAATTATATTTTCATGTACATGTGCAAATTTTTTAAATTTTATAAAAGATTTCATATTTAAAGCCAGGACATTGTAACAATCAAAGTTCAAATCTAAAAATGTTTCTATTCACCCTATTTAAGGGTAGCTTAAATGCCATAAATTATTTTCTTAATTTTTTATAATAATGTTTTAAATACTTGACAATAAAAACACTCAAAAGCCAACTTGTTCTTAAACTTGAGACACATTTTAATACTATAAAAATAAACTTCTATAATAAATTATAGAGCTCGGGTTCTGAGGACATTTTACATTAAAATATGATGTTTTGTCATCGGTCAGATTATATGCACCATTTTTACTATCGACCAACCTGTTCATAAGACAGTACTGTTGTGATTCCGTTGTTACTTTAAGTTGTTGTTTTTATTAAGTTTCTTGTTCTGATTATTTTGTTTATTTTTATATATTTTAAAACTTGAGTAAACCTGGACCAAATTAAATAGAAATTAAAAATTAATATAAAAGTTTTAGAAACAGTATTTCTTGATCTACATTTTGTCTCATGTTAAAATGAATATAGTATAGTGACAGTTAATTCCTATTCTCGGTCTTATCGCAGTCTGAGGTGCCGATGCCGTTATTTTTACATTCTAAACTATGAATGAAAATAGCATCTCAAGTTGATCTCAAAGTTGATGCCGATTTATAAACAAAGGCCTTAACGATGGTATGAATGCTTTTGTTGTTTCTGGTCCGGCACTATATCGTAGATCGACCTTAAGCGTTCTCTAAAATTATGTTGTTTTTTTTGTTGCTTCACTCTGTATTTCCCATACAGCAAGGTAGGCAGAGTGAACCAAGTGTTAATAATACACACCGTCCCCATTTTCAGTTGAGTGTCCGAACTCAACGCCCTACTTTTGCCTTGGTACCAGATCAAAGAAATGAAAAAAAATATAAATATCATTCCCCCGAAAGTTAATACTTTATCATCATAATTGATTATGAATAATATAATATTATTTATAAAAAAATTATACTATCTTGTACGTATATGGTAAGTCTGTAAGTGACGATCGCCATTTACGAAACAATTTATATTAACTTTACAGTGTGGGTGTGCCTGTAGGAAATATGTATATCATAGTAATATTTTTGGCGGCCTCGTCGTCAAACTAGCTGTAGGCGCGGGTTCACATACAGAATTGGTTTAAGTTAAAGGTTATTTTTATCATATTCGCGTATTGCTTTTTACTCAAAATAACGACACAAATTGTATGCCGCTAACTCTTACATTAACGAAGTTATGAGGGTTAAAACCCCTAATGTAAGTTATTTTCTCGGTCACTATGGGGGAGGATATCTTTCTGATATTTAAGCTGAGCGTGAATTTCTACGAGATATAGAATTTTATTATATCCTTTTTATTATAACATATGAAATTGGCGTTTTGTCGTATTGGCCATTTAAATAACAAATTTCTCCTTGGTTGTATTGGTAAGAAATTCTTCCCTCTATCTATTCATTTGTTTTTTCTCCTATTTTTTTCTGTTTGCGTCTCTCGGTTTACAAAATGGATAACTTGAAATATCGCGTTATTTACGAGTACGAGTTCCACCATGGCAGCAGTGCTGCGGAAACGGCTTGAAGGGCTAATGATGTGTGTGGCGGTCGTGTCGCATAAGAAAACACAGTGCGTTTTTGGTTCCAACGTTTAATTAAAAATTGAAGGCAATTGTGGAAGCGGATCCTTCACAAAACACGTGCGAGTTAGCTGCAGGCTGCTGTGTTAGTGATAAAACTTTTAATCCACTGAAATCAAATTGGGTAGATTAAAAAAGCTTCTAAGGCAGACACCTCACGAATTGCGTGAAACAAACCGGCAACCGTGGCAGATCGTGCGTTACATTACTTAACCGGACCTTACCTTAATCATCATATTTCTTCTTATACTTCTCTTATACGTATAAGTACTCATTGTTATGTACGTTGTAATAGTGTATACTGTACAGGCGCGACGGTCATTGTGACACTCGTTTCCTGTATACGGCCTTTGTTTTTATAGAGGGGGGATGTTTTTGTATTTTTAAATCTTATTATATATGCAGCTATTATTATTTGATTATGTGAGTTTAAGTGATATTCAATTTCTGTTGAGAGCGATTTATATATGTTTTTGTTTAGTGGTTTTTATTGTTGTATTATGATTGAAACCGTCGTGGCACAGCGGCACACCTTGACTGTAAACGCGACGGTTGTGGGATCGATTCGCGTGAGTTAATTATTTTCATTATACCGGTACCGGGACTGTGGGGAACAAAGTATCTTACACTAGTTTCCATCTACCTACTATTATAGTATTGTTTACTAGTTACTAGTACCTACTAGTATTATTGTTTATTAGTACTACCTACTATTATATATTATATATACCCTACTATGATAATATTTCTTTCATATCTATCATTAGAGTTCAGTGATACTTGACGTCCTGCGAAATTGGCTTTCACCCAACACGCGTTTCATTAGTAGCAATTGTTACAAAGGCACCGCCATTTTACTATACATTAGCGAGGTCTTGTCGAGAAAGTGATTAGCAGTAGATTTTCGTAACAGATTATTTGGATTTTCTCTTACTTTTGTTACGTCTGAAGACTGGTTCTGGTAATAAGAGGCAGTGCGGCGTTCAGTTCCACTACTCAACACGTCTCAATAATGTCTCGAAAATTGTGCGGAGAGTGGGGAACGGAGTACCTTAACATTAGGCCGCCTCTGTCAACTATGCTTTATATGCAGGATACAGCGTCAGGCTAAAAAATGTTTTTTTTCTTCTATATAACATATTCTATTTCTCTAATATTTGAGTAGCAAAATAATATATATAGGAAGTGTTGAAGTTTTTATAGAACTTTTTTTTCACTACTTTCACTATATATGACATGAACATGTATTGGTTAATTGGTTAAAGTGTACTCAAACGTATTATCCATTTTTGGCGCGAGGTATCTCTTGATATATGAAATTACTGTTGGGAATGTTAGGTATTACTTTAAGCTGTATTTCCTCTTATACAGGGTAGGCAGTGACAACCTAGTGCTAAGCCAATTCGTTTTCCACTTTTTACGCAAATGGAAAACAAAATAATTTCTCCGAGTGAGACTCGACCATCTTGTCAACAATTTTTTGTGCATAATATACTCAAAAAATGTTTGCTTCTGCTTAACTAAATTCCTAAAGCTAAAAAAATTTTTTTATCTCCACGCCGTATCCCGCTAATAGCCAGGGAAGAAGAGTGAACCTAGTGTTGAGACATTCTGTTCCCCACTTTGTCCAGTTGCAAATTAAATGGCATAACCCAACGCCGCCCCGTCTTTAATTTTGATATGAAGACTTATTACTTGTAATTTACTCAGTTTGTTATTTCATAACCTAGTCCAAAGTTATATTTAATGCAAGGTCCATTATTTGTTTTGCTAGCATAATTAATGAATCGATTCCAATACAAATTTATGTAAAACGATAAGACTAAGCTGTTTGTTGTTTTTGGTCGCATATCTTCTTAAGTTCAAGGTGGCCGTTTTAAAGGCTAAGTAGTAGTATATAATATTTGTTATAGGAGTACTTGATTTATAATAACTATTTCAAAGTAGAAATATTCTTTATTTTTCAGCTAACGCTGTACCTTGCAAATAGTAAGGAAGGCAGAGAGAACCTAGTGTTATGCTCTGTTTCCCACGCACAGCCCAAATTTCGAAAAGTATGTTGAGTGGAGGAATTCAACACCACGCTATATCTTGGTACCATGAGCTTGATATTACATTTAATTATATATATATTTTTCTAAATGAGATATTTGGGCCGTCGTGGTGCAAGGACACAAGCATGCGACTGTAAACGTGACAGTTGAGGTTCCGATTCTCACTCGGAGAAATGACATATTTAATATTTTAATTTCCTCGATCTGGTAACACGCAATGCCTCCAGAAATCGCCGAAAAATGGGAGACGGGAGTGTCTTAACACTAGGTTCCCAGGTTCGCTCTGCCTACCCTTCTATTTGCGAGATAAAGCGTAAGTCAAAAATATATATCGAAATAAGATTAATGTACGTTTTTGTTTATTTACATTTAAAGATAGTGGCCACACCTTGAGCGTGACGGAATGTGCGTGATAAGGAGTGATAACAGCGTTGCATCATGTGTGAATGATACGCCGATTAAATTTTACTTTATATTCACAATTTTATGTGAAACGTGACTTTTGTCAGATAAACGGAAAAATAGCTGTAAGAAATTCTTTTTTGTCCTCTCAAGTAGTTAAATAGGATGAATTTATATTTATCTACTCTTATGAATATTTTATATTATTCCTTTTTTTCTAAGAATTTAGAACTGAATAGTTTGTTTAGTTGAACACACTGATCTCAGAAACTGTTATTGGTTTGAATTATAAAAATATGTATAGGCTTCTTATATATTAAATCGCGGAGAAAGAAATAAGTAATTACTCCTAAAGAAGCTTTACTTTTTGACTTCAACAAAACTTTTTTTTTATATTCGTTTCGATGACAGAAATGTCTTGAAATTAAGAGTCTGTTTCTTGTACTAGGAGTATTTGTTTGTTTATAACTTTAACCTTTTGAGGGAATATTCCAAATAGATTTGAGTTGAACTTTTTTTAAAGCTTTACGATTTTTACGATTTCCAGATGTTGTAAACTGTTGTTGTTTCCATTATGTACGTTTTAAGTCTGTTCTGAGAGCTAAAACAATAATTGTTATTTTAAAAAAATTACGCAGAGCATCGATTAATAAATACTTGGGGCAAAGCATTGTCCATCTTAAATATATTTTTATCTATTGGGTTGGCAACTAAGTAATTGCGGTTTTTTTTTAGAAAATCAAAGACAATTTTTTCATGGAACTTGGAACTTTATTCTGTAATGTATTTCCCATTTTAATCAATGGCCTTTTGCCATCTTTATATAACAAAAAGTTTTTTACATTTGTATTACGTCTGCAATTACCTAAAAATTCAACTGAAACCATCTATGAGTAAAATCCGCAATTACTTAGTTGCCAACCTGTTAGATAAGGAGCTGCGTTGATTTCCGCCACACGCAATGTCTACAAAATTGAGCTAAAAATGAGGAACACGATGTCTTAATACTTGGTTCCTTCTGCGTACCCTGCTATGTGGAAAATGTGTAAAGATATTTTAAATTGCATATAATTTTTTATCTCAAAATAACAAGGTACATATTCTTTACAACAAAATATTGATAAAAGTAAGAGATACAGACAAATATTGTTTTAAATTGCGCTGCCTGTTTCAAGTAAATAATAATACCCTTTGGCCTTCAAGTATTCTTAATGTAGACTCTAATTTCGTGCCTTCACTAGTGTTCGTCTACATCGGCTCATAAAACTAATGACGGCCCTTGCTTGTGTTCTATGTTTGTTTGTTTGTGTGTGTGTGTGTGTGCTGGTGCAAGTTTGTAGCGGTAAGCGATTTACAATGCGTTCGACAGGTTCTGGCCGCCGATTTTTTTAGTGTTATTCCATAATCAGGAAACAAAAAGTATTTTTTTAGAAAACATATATTTATTGCTTTCTTAGACAGTTTCCAAAAGGCGCGGCATTAAATCCCAATACGTACATTTTTTATATCTTATCTAAAATAGTACATGCGTTTAAACCATTTTAAATATTAGGTAAAAAAGCTTGGGAGTGACTAATAGTAAAAATTTATTGCTGCCACTAGTTTATTATGAGTATTTTTGGTGGAACTATATTGTTAAAGCTATTTATCGAGTGTACCATGAGTGTTACAGAAATAAGTTATATGTATATACTGGGTGGAAGTGTCAGCACCACTTTAAATGAAACCACAGTTTTAACTACTCTATAAAAGCCTAATACAATAAAAAAGTGATTTTTTCAAACAAAATAAATAATAAAATTGTTGTTGTAATATAAAATTATTGGTATCTATACGTAACTGAGTCACACGAAATACAGGTATGGATAAACATCGTGAAATAAATAAAAAATCATACGTCTAAACTGTTAAGGTATATTGATTAATTTCTTTAGGTATGGGTTTAAAATATTTTACTCTATATGCTGTTCCCGTAAAAGAAGCGCTGACACTTCCACCCTGTATATATTTGTATACTCCAAATTGAATCATTTTGCTTATATGTGCACAATTTCTTTTAATTATTGTTTTTTCCACTAATTTAAATGTTATTTAATTGGTTTTAATTATAATACTAACTACTCAAAGGCGGGTTCGATCACTTACGAGGGGAGGTCCAAAAGTTCGTGAAATGAAATGAAACAATAAATCTATTTTTCCTTTTCAATATAATCACCCTTAAGCTGAATATATTTATTGGATCTGTGAATTAATTTTTCTAAACCGTCGAAATATTTTTTTTGTGTCGCCTCAAAATGGGCCAAAATTGCCTCCTTCACCTCATTGTCGTCGGAAAATTTCCTTCCTCTTAAGTTTTTTTCAAATTAGGTAACAAATGAAAATCACTAGGGGCCAGGTCAGGACGCGGCCGAGCCGTGGAATAAACTGGACTTCGCACGCACGCATCGTTTGGACACGCCGTGACAATGAGGGGCTTCGCGTGCGAGCCTTCGCGCTCATAGTAGTATGACGCAACTGTATTAGAGCTGAAACTTTATTTATATACTAATGATGAGTCCCCAAGTAGTATGACATTAAGCGAGCGCCCCCTATCCTCACTCCATCCGCTCCATTCCACGAAATTTTTGGACCTCCAAAATAACCTCCCTGAAATGCAAAATATTTAAATAAATTATAGCTATACCTCATAATTTATAGTACTGTAAAGTTTCATTTAAATCTGCTTAGTACTTTTGCATGAAAGTGGAACAAACATATTTTTGCAATATTAATAGGATTATTTCTTTATTTAATATTACATGTTTGATAACATTTAAAATTATTAATACATACAATGTAAAGGTAGGTTTTTAATTTAAAAATTTTATTATAAACTTTATCCTAACATTTATTGATCTTTACGAGTATTTCTAAAATATGTTTTCATATTTTCGAAACGCACTTAGAACTTGAGCTATAATAACTTATGTAATCAAATTCTTTTTTTATGTAAAAAATAGCAGATATCGATAAGAAAGTCTTCAAAGTCTTTTTTATTTTACCTTGTACCACTACCATCGACCATTAGTGTGCACTCTCGGGGTCGTTAACCCGTCTCTATTGGAATAATGTATAGAGCTATGAACGAGTAGATAGAAGAGATTTTTCCTTATGTTTTATAATGAATATGAAGTGCAAAGTGATTTTAATATTTTATTGCTTTTCTTGGCTTATCTATTGAGATAGCTATATTAGAAATATATAAAATATATAGTATATATATTAAGAAACATTTACAAAAATTTTAAGGTAGCGGGACTTGAACTCACGCCACTTTCTTGGAAACCGTCCAATTGCTTTAGAAAATTAAGAAGAGTCTCCCAATGTTAATTAAAAAAAAAAAGATTATATAGAAAGGTATTTAACGTTTCTAAAAATTCTTTTCCCTTTGTTTATGAATACTTTAAACATATTAAAAATATACTAAATATTATATATCTGTAAAATTAAATTACATCTTCCTACGACATACTCTATTAATTTAAATAGCCTCAAACAAAAAATAGCTTTAAAGCTTTGAAGCTCCCTAATAACTTTAATACCCTACCTACCTTGTTGTTATACTATAATAGCGTAGATAGTAAAAAAATGTTATACATTTTTAAGGGCTATTCAATGTCTATAATTATAATAGTCTATGGAGATTGATTTTAAAGGTACGTCATGTTTTGGTTGGCTGGTTTAATTAAAAGAGGGCTTTTTTCATATCATTTTATGTATTTTTAAATATTTTTGTAAACTCTACGGTACGGCTACGTAATGAAGGTACATTATCCTACTCGTAACTCGTAATCTATTCAGAAGAGCTTTGAATATTTTTTATTGAATGAGAAAAATTTAAATGGAAATATTTTTTTTGTGTTATTCCACACTTCCACAAAGAAAAATATTTGAATATAGAGATTCACGCTGTATCCCGCATACGGCCAGGTAGGTAAGGGAGCTTAGTATAAAGGCACTCTGCTAGCCACTTCGCCCAACTTTCGAGACATTACATGTTGAGTATCTACATTGTTACCAGAGCGAGGAAATTATAGTTTTGAATTATTCACTTATTATCCCCGAGTGGGAGTTAAACCCGCAACCACGTTTACAGTCACACACTTGTGGCCAATGCGCCACGACGGCCTCACCGGCAACTGTATATAGCTTTGTATTTTAATATTTCTAATACTATGCACACCAGATGTAATCAATGGTCATATCAATTAAAATGCTGAATTACAGTTATAAACATTTTTTTAATTTATCATGTACATAATTCGAAAAGTATTTCAAACATATTTTTATTTTCCTGTGAAACTATATTTACTACACCGCAGTGTCATTATAAACCATTTTCTGTTAAATTTACGTTTTTTTTTTACTCATTTTACGTGTAATACTTTATAAATATATCATCATCATCAGCCTGTTCTAGTCCACTGCTGGACATAGGCCTCTCCAATGGCACGCCACTGAGCTCTATCTTGGGCTCTTTGCATCCAGCCGATGCCAGCCACTTTGCGAATATCGTCACCCCA
>DWLH01000377.1:0-21829 GCA_018249795.1 Heliconius telesiphe telesiphe
AGGTAGGTAATTTATAGTACAAAACATAAATAGGTATTAAAAGTAAAGATAAAACGAAATTAATTTTACACATTCGAACACACCTAATAAATCGAGATACTTTATGTGTATTCGTTTCTGAGCACTAAAAGCTTGGTAATTTTTTTTTTAATTATACGCTAGAATGAGAAACTTCAATATTACTCATTAAATACGTAAATAACGACACTTACTGACCCGTTATGTTGATTTAGATAACTCTACTTTATATTTATTTTTTAAAGTCGTAAGCTTGTTTTTACACTTTCGTTTATATAACTTTAAAAATATAAATACTTCAATATTAATACGAATATTTGAGTATTGTGAAATTATTTTTATTTTATCACACTATTCCTAACTCTATATAATAATATAATAAAGCTCTATTGTTACCAACTAGCCAACTAGACAAAGCTAAAAGAGTAACAACAAACCACGTAGAACGATAAAATTAGGCAGGCAAGTGGAGTATAATGGAGTGTAGAGGAGTAGCAAGAGAGGACGAAATTCCTGCTGCAACGAGAATATGTGAGATTTTTTATTTTTTGTCTTAAGTCCATGCATACGAGCGACGATTAGTTTATAAATGTCATTTTCAAATCCAGGATTTGAGGCCAGTCGTGGGGCACGACAAGGGCACATGCGTGCGAATATAAATGCGACAGGGTGTGGGTTCGATTCTCACTCAAGGAAATGAAATATTTACTATTTTCATTCCTTTTCTGTAATAACAAGGCAAAGCGCGACGTTGAGTGCTGACACTCAACAAACAATGCCTCCGGAAATGGGCGGAAGGTGGAGAATGGATGTTTTTAATGGGAACTGAGTGTCCTTAATACTAGGTTCCCAGGTTCCCACTGTATACCCTGCTATGTGCGGAAATTATCAGCGGAATCATAAGTACTTATATGTTTAAAATTACCTACATAATTTGCGGTCTCATGAAGCTGCTATTACGCTCCAACCAATGAGAGCGCGTCGTTTAATTCAGTATTACGTTTTAAAAATAAAATACATCTCTACTTGTACGGCTGTAGTCACGAAACGAAAATTATATGTAAATTGATACATTACTAGATTAAGAATAACATCAATATCATTATTTTATTCGGATAAAGAAAAAGAAGGAGAAATAAAAAAATATTTATTATTTTATTACTTCAAATCCATAAGAAAAATTACGAAATGCAAACGGTGACGTTCAAAATTGAGTTTAGAAATATTGGATGGTAACCGCTGTGCGTAGAAACGTGAAATTTTGACAGATGTTTATTTTCATAATCTGGACATCCACTAAGAAGGGGTTTTGAAAAATTTGAACCCTGAAGGGATGAAATATGGGTTGAAAGTTAAATGTATGGAAAAAAAATTAAATAGGCACCGATTTTTATAAAATTTGAAATTCAGACTCTTAAAAATATTTCATTGAACACGTATTTCATGTTTTTTTAGAATTTACCCCCTAAGGGTTCAAATAAGGGGTTGAAAGTTTATATGGAGAAATCTTTAAATAGCCACCGATTTAAAAAAAGAACAGACTGTTAAAAATATTTTATTGAACACGTTTTTCGTGGATTTTTTTTAGAATTCACCCCTAAGGATGTAAATAAGCGGGCGAAGCCGCGCGCGCCCGCTCGTTATATATATTTTGTTAAAATTATTTTCCAGCGCTACGACACTCCGCCGCCCAGTTTCCGTGACACTGTTTTTTCTCAAACGCTTGTTGAGTAGAGAGAGTCCGCATCCTATAACTAACGAGTTCATTTGCCGTCAACCGATGTCAGCGGACGATGGCAAATATTAAAATTAAGTAAAATAATAAGTGGTAAAGTGCGAGTCGGACTTGACTGACTGGAGGTTGATACATATGTCTGACTGTAGATAATAAAAGCTTAACAAACTTAAGTATGCACTCATTTTGTATGAAATGAAGTACAAATATAATTTTCAAATTATTATTTTTGTGAAAGACCTATAAATTTTCTCTTTTCGGAGTTTTTCCTTTACTCCTCTCAAAATTCGTAACTGTAGGTCCAAGAGAAGTACTCTATATATTTTGATAACGAAGTGAATTTCATACAAAATGCTGCAAAATCGATTTGATTGCGTTAACTCAGAAGTTTCCTTTAAGGGAATATTATAACTTCGGCTTGATACCTCCACACGATAAATGATCTTTACAGAAGAAAAAATACACCACAAAATGTTCCTAATATGGTTCCATTATAACCTTTTGTGCTACGAAACCCTAAAATTGAAAACAATAAGCCTTGAAATATAAAATTTAATTATATTTTGTGTAATTACATAGATATTACACGAAATATTACGCATCACGAACACAAAGCGGTTGATGCCAACTAATAACAAAACAAAAAATTAAATGAAGACTGACAACCGAATGTAATTTCGATTCACATTCAGTGCTAGTTAGTGCCGACATGATCTCGTCTTACGGCCCATTTAATGCAAATCGATGCGCCACAGAACGACCGATCACGTCGAATCAAAAGGTAATTTATTGTGTTTCAGGTTTTTAAGTAATTTTCGTAACCGCTACACTGGAGGTACAACGATGTTGGGCATTATTTTAGTTTCGTAATTATTTTTTAAAGTGTTTTTTTTTTAGTTGTTGTCTTGGTTATATGTCATTTTGTTTATTTATATGTTTTTTTTCATATGACAATGCAGTAAGCTATCTTTAAGTTATATATATATATATATATATATATATATATATATATATATATCTTAAAGATATCTTACTCACTCCCTAGGGGGTTAGTGGTGACAGAACGGAGCGCCAAACGATACAGTTATTTTATATATAATATATTTCTTAATTCGATAGAAAAATATTGTATTTGTTATGCCATTAAAGACCACTCTGTTTGTTCCCTGTTCCTGTATTAAGTTTCAATCCCAACATGAGAATTATATTTTCAGTTGCGTAACCTAACGCCGCGTTTTGTCTAACCAATTTTGCTCTAAATATATATGTAAAGATTTGAATTCATTATCATCAGCGTAATATCAAATATATTTCAACGGCTACAACGGTGGCGTCCTTTTTAAAGTGGCTTTTAGCGGCCATTACGGTTGCGGTTTGCCCCGCAACCAAGCCTGTGTTTAACGCTAATATGGATAAAGTATTTTTGATTACACCAAGTACCTACCCACCAATCGTATATAAGATTTTGATGAGATTTTTATAATATTTATTCATAACATTCTGTAATAACTGAACGCTATTCGACTCGATTAACTCGTGATTTCAATTACAAAGATAAAATTTAAATGAACGGCAAGTCTAAGCAATTTTGTGTAATAGCACCGATGCTATTTTCTGATAAGTAGTTGAAATGTTTATATTATTATTATGATTTTTTTGTTGTTTTGTAATTGCTTTTTTTATGTGAAATTTGAAATTTACATAAATGTTCATATTATTTTTAATGTTTCAGTTATAATATAGTTAAGCTGCTTAATTGTATTTTATTGTATGAATACACGACTATATTTTTTTTTAAATTATTTACTTACATTTTTACTAAAAAAAATTTCTTGTTCTACCCTTATCTAAGATATTTATAATTTTTTCTTATTTATAAATTTAAAAGTACAAAATGTTATATTCTATTAACTATTAGGTAAAGTTACTATTTAGTATAGTATAGGTTGAGGCCGGCTGTGGCGTAGAGGCACAAAGTGTGATTGTAAAATCTTGTACTGGTTGTGAGTTCGATCCCCACTAGAGGAAGTGAAATATTTATTTACATTTATATTTTCATTTCTTCGCTCTGATGTCGAGGCAAAGCGCGGCGTTGAGTTCCGCCACTCAGCACGCAATGCGTCCAGAATTCGGCGGAAAGCGGGGAACGGAGTGTCTTAACACTAGGTTCCCTCTGCCTACCCTGCTGTGTGCGGGATACAGCCTTTACCTTTTTGGATACTTATAAAAAAAATGCAACTTCTATATAAGATTCTTTCAGTTGAAAATTTATCTTTAAAATACAATGCCTTTATAATTATATTTACGTGCTAATTGAACAATATATTAAACGATTATTTCTTCATTCCCTCTAAAAGCTATATTTTTGTTTTTTATTTATACCAAATAAAATATTTTTTTTAAACAAATAATTTTGCTCCACAGCCTCATTCCCCATAACGAGGCGAATCGGACATCCCTACCAAAACAGGACGCCACCCAAACGCAAGAAGCCCCGGACATCCTTCACGAGAATGCAAATTGCTGAGTTAGAAAAAAGGTTCCACAAACAAAAGTATTTAGCATCAGCAGAAAGAGCGTCCTTGGCGAAAACACTGAAAATGACTGATGCCCAAGTGAAGACTTGGTTTCAGAACCGCAGAACGAAATGGAGGTATGTAATTATTTAAATGTTATTTGCGTATAACCTAGGCAACAGTTTTTTATATTGTTTATGAATAGCCTAGGAAAAATATTCAGAGACATATGAAAATTATAACGTAACAGGACTCGAACCCGCTCCTCTGGGAAACCATTGTTTTATTAAACCATAAGTATTCTGCTTTCTTGGATTGTAGAGAGAATGTAGGTGTTAAAACGTTCTTACACTATTCATTGCTCACAAAAACTTATACGAGTATGAATACGATTTGGTCAAATATTTTTATTTCTTAAACGATATGATTAAGAAAAAAAAATCTTATCATATTTTATAACAATTTTCTTGATTTCATGTTTATGTATTGATATGTAAGAAAAGTTTTACTTTTCACAATTTGGTACAGAGTACTTATTGGTGAAATCTAACACTCCACTATGTTATTTGGCACAGAAAACAATTATTTAGTAAAAAAAATGCTGTCTCGAATTGGATTTGAACTTACAACCAACAGAGTACGTCTCAATCATCTATTTTTTTTTTTCTTTTTGTAATAATAAATTAATACATTAAAATCGTCCAAATCCTCAATAATTTATAGATAATAAACAAGTACAAAAGTGACATGTAAATTACCTTGTTGTGTTTACTTACACCGTGTTTCCTCTCAACAAGGAAGAGAAAACAGTGTACGAGTATGTAAACTTTTATCTTACAATAATCAAAACGTGAGAAAAAATGCTAATTGAATATAAATATAAATTTTATTCCAATTTAAAATTACTAAGCTGTTGAACTCAAGCGTTAAAATGAATGAACGATATCCATAAATCTAAAACTAAACATTTATTTACTTTTACTTTTATTTTAATATTTAAAACTAGTGGTTTGCTCTCGGCTTCACCCACGTTGACTAAATACATATTATATTATTGATAGTTATTTCGTTATTTCCCGTATTGTCGTCATTCTCAACGTCGTCATTATATTATAAATCTTTAATACTTTCAGATTTACTCTCTCTCTCTCTCTCTCTGTAATAATACGAGCATTTATTGTAAAAAAAAACTTGCTCTGATTTAATGAAACTTCATTAAAATCCATTGAGTAGGTTGAAAAATACGTGGGAAGCGCTTGTTTTAAGTAAAGACGCTATATGTAAAGAAGAAGATGTATGGAGTAAAGTTTTAATTAAATATATAATTTTTTGAAATATTAAAAAAAAAAATTTTCGTTGCTCTGTCTGGCAGCAAGAAAAAGCGCGGATTTAAGTTACGTCACACTTGGTATGTTGGTATGTACATAGTACATAAATATATGCAATTAAGACACGACAAGTTTTAATAAAGTATTTTGTTATAAAGCTTTAATTTTATATCATACAGAGCCGTCGATATCTTGCTCATTCCGAAGTAAACGAAGAGCAATTAAATATAATGTTTATAGTTTAAAGTTCTTAACGGTTTTAAATGTAACGACTACTTAACGAGGTTGATCTGTTTGTGATTTCGTTAAAATCGAGTAATTATAAAGATTTTGTTTCATGAGAAACCTTATATAAGTAGGTAGATGAAGATTTGTGACAGTAACCTTTATCAAAATTCTGTA
Organism: Heliconius telesiphe telesiphe; assembly: GCA_018249795.1. Classification (NCBI taxonomy): domain Eukaryota; kingdom Metazoa; phylum Arthropoda; class Insecta; order Lepidoptera; family Nymphalidae; genus Heliconius; species Heliconius telesiphe. The sequence goes on from DWLH01000377.1 coordinate 6,000, forward strand.
CTAAAGTTGTATTTAAACTTTTACTTAGCAAAAGTTATTAGAATAATTAGTAATAACTAATTAACCAATTCTGTATAAGACCAAAAATTGTATATAATTAAATTATTTTTTAAAATAAAACAGTGCTACGTTTAGGATATGAATTTGGTATATATAAACGCCATATCAATGATAATGTTGAATTGGATAATAAACTTTTTTTAGTTTCACGTTGTATCCCGCACATATCAGGGTTGGCAGAGGAAACTTGGGATCTAGTATTAAGACACTCCGTTCCCATTAAGACACTTCCGTTCCCCATGCTAAGTGATGGAACTCAATGCTGCATTGCCACGTTACCAAAACGAGCAAATGAAAATATTAAATATTCAAGGAAATATACGCTACCTCCAGAGGGTATCGAACTCGTTACCTGTCGTGTTTACATTCACACTCTTGTGCTACGTCGGGCCTCTTTATTATAATAATACACAATAACAAATAGTTTGTATTTTTTTATATTTATACTGAATTTCGCACATGAGTTCAGAAATTTGAAGATTTCGTACGCCACTCGGCGCCCAACTTTTGCGTGACATGACGTGACATTGACATAGCGTGTTGAGTGGCGGGACTCAACATCGCGTTTATCTTCTTATCAGAGCAAGGAAATGAATATAAATCATTTGTATCACCGCCGCGTTCACCGCTGTGACCAAAACTGCCTAATTTTTAAATCTTTTTTATGAAGTTGCAATAACATATCTTTACCTTATATATACTAGATGTAAAACATATATTTTTATACAAACATTTAATTGATATGAAACACCTCCTATCTATCACGAAAAATAAATAACTCATACGAACCATCCCATAAATACCAATTTATACTAGCTTATACCACAATTATCCTTGAATAAACTTCTCTAAAATTCAATAACTATATTGAAAGTGTTTGTAGTTCTATTATTTTAAAGCTTATAGCCGACACTGACTTAATAAACGCTTTAGAAGTGTTATCTTCTACATACATCTAATTAAAATTCTTATCACCAATGATCTTCGTCGAGATTACGATAAGGCTTTATTTTATCGACTAAATTATTATCGTTAATCGATTAACTACTGCCTTTTCTACACTCGAGTATAATGTTTTTGAGGCTAATGTGGCGCAGAGGCAGAAGGGTGTGACTACAACGCGACGGTTGTGGGTTCTTTGGGGAATGATTTTTTTATAATTATTTCTTAATATTTTTATTTCTTCGCTCTGGCACCAAGGCAAAAGCCCGATGTTGAGGTCCGCAAGTGAACACGCAATGCCTCGAAAAATTCGGGGGAAAGTGGTCAGACGGATGGACAGAGTGACTTAGCACTAGGTTTCCTCTGCCTGACATGCTGTGTGCACGATACATCGTGAATTTGATTTATTATTTTTTTGCTCATATCAGGGTAGGCAAAGGGAACCTAATGTAAAGACACTCCTATTCACCGATCCTCGGCGTGAAGCTTATTTATAATAAAAGATTTATTCTGTTTTGGGAGATAAATAGAAATTATATTTTTTTTTTACTTTCAAAAACTTGTAGCTTTTATTCACAATTAATTATGTAATTGTTTTTATATTTACTTTTATGTCGCTTATTATATTGTATTATATCTTTTGTATCCAAGGGTAAGGCAGAGGGAGAGAGAGGGATAAGACTAGCGCCCCACTTTCCTCCAAATTATGGAGACATTACATATTGAGTGGCGGAACTCAACGCCGCCCTTTGCCTTCACACAAGAACGAAGAATAATTAAATATTTAATTTACTCAGATGCGAATCGTATCCACAACCTGTCACCTGACACTGTCTTATCCCTCTGTGCCACTACTGGCCTCATACAATAACAAAAAAAAATTAACACAATAAATACGATAAAAACAATACAAAATAGGAAAACCAAAAGCTCTTGCTCCTGTGAGACAATGGTATTGTGGTGGCGATTACACTCTAATGGACAAGCGATGTTTGTGTAGAGCTCTGATAACAGCCTGATAGCACGGCGCCACCGCACCGATACCGGTACCGGTGCCCGCGTGGTGTACTGGCGCGGGTTCTTATACCTTGCTTGGGTAAAGGTGAATTTGCTAAGTGATTTATTCTTTTATAGTATTATATGTTTGTTGATTTTTATATATAATTTTATAGATATTTTTTTATTATTGAAATTGGTTTTTTTTAATTGTCATATACAATAATAAGACAATTCTTACTCTCTAATCCCGATATCTATAAGACGATGTAACCCAACGACCCACTTTCCATAGCTTTTTTGGAAACAAATATTTTAATAAATGGAACAAATCATAGAATATTTTAATCTAAAATATTATTATAAAATATAGTGATATTTTTTACTGTATTGCATTCCTGATATTTCATTGAATATATTTTGCAAATTTATTCACTAATACATAGGTATATTTTATTCTATAATATATTTAATTCACCACAACCACAAAAAACAACAAATTATTCTCTCATACGTTTCCACAGAAAAGGCAAAAGCTAGAACCAGCAACTGCATAATAAACGATAAACTGTCATTAACACTATACCTAATACGTACCGACGGCTGATAGTGTAATAGAACCTTTATATTTTTATAGCTAACGCGCCCCGACACCGGTTTCAATCCATATCTACCGAGATAGTTTCGACTTATGTTCGGGAGATTTTAAATACATTTAATTTTGTGTGTTTGTTGATTTGATATAATTTCCTTTATGGTATTCTTGATGTTTCACGCTGTATCTCGTTTATAACAAGGTAGGCGGAATATTGTGATAAAACACTCCGTTGCCCACTTTCCGCCTAATTTTCGAGACATTGAGAGTTAAGTGGAGGAATTCAAGGCCGCGTTTTGTCTTGTTACCAGAGCGAGGAGAAGAAAATATTCTTACTAAAAGAATCTTACTGCGAGTGACATCGATCCCACAAGCGCCGCGCAGTACAGACGCTCTGTCGCTGTGCTACGACGGCCTTAATAATCTGCGATATAAATTATTGTTTTTATAGAAAATAAAGTGAAAATGTTTTTCATCTTCTTACCGTAAAATTACTTTGTATCTTTTAATTTTATCAAAAAAGAAATGAAATATTCTTTATTTATTTTTTATTCTTTTTTTTTCACAATTTTCCCTCTTGGCAGAGTCCAATCCAAATGAAATGTAATGTGAAAAAAACTATTAATATAAAAAAACAATAGATTAACCTTTATCAAATTATACATAGTGTACCAAAGGGAAGTTATAATCTATTATAATAACTATATGAGAGCTACCTGTTTTTAAACCATCAAAGCTTAAGTAATTCAATCATTGTGATATTTAGATGTTATTTATTTCAAATGTCACCGTATATAGATAAGGCCGCAAATGTAATATTTAATCTATGACCAACGGGTTTCTCTTATCTTACACTTAATGAGACTTAATATTTAAGTAGGATTTGGATTTTTGTATTGGTATTGTGTTTTTGTTATTGTTTTTAATGGGTTTTTTTTGGTGTTATTATATGTGTAAGCTATATTTTGTTGATTTTGTAATATGTTTGTAGGTTATTTATCAATAACTAGCTTTTGTCTAGGATTTTCGTTTGTTTGATCAGGTGGAAGTTATTAAGAAATGTGTACAATACATGGTACACATTTCTTAATAATGGTTTTTTTTCAATTCGGATTAGTTCCTGAGATAAGAGAGTTCAATCAAGAAAACACTTTAGCTTGCAGTTTACTCCAGATATTAGTATCGAGCAGACGCAAGATTTAATACTTGTCAGCACTTAGTTTCTATATATCTGAATGACTGAAATAATAAATTTTCTTTAAAATATTTTTTTCTGAGTAGACTGTTGAAAATTTTGTATGTTACTTAACAGTTCCAGCATAACGACTTTTTTATTTTATTGCTAATTAACGCGCAAAATCGAAGAAGTATAGATCTAAGTATATTGTATTTAAATCAAACGCAAACGACATCTCAGTGAACATCATATAATATAATGACTAGAATGATTAAATATTATAAAATATACTACCTTTAATTATTGTGACATTTGCATATTTTATTACTTTTATACTTCAAAGCTAATTAGGCTTGATTCACACTATAGGATGTAAACATCGTGGGCCTAATTCCCTTTTCGTCAGTGGATGTGTAATGCTATTTTAAATTAAAAACTGACATCAATGATACATTTTCAATTTTGGCTTCTGTGGTGAGACTAATCACGGCGTTGAGTTCCACCACTCATAAAGCAATGTTTCGATTTTAGGCGAAAAAGGGGAAAACCGGAGTGTCTTGACACTAGGCTTTATTTACAATCTTATTTGTAGAAATAAAGGGCTTTATATGTACGCAAAATTTTTAATGAAAACCATAGCGCAATGGAGAAGATTACATTACAGACGTAATAGTTGTAAGTTCGATAATATTCGTGGTGCATTCGAATTTTTGATTAAGACGAAAAAAAAGTGAAAAAGCGTTACAAGAAAAAATTACCAGCTTATCTCGTAGCACATACAGATTTCGAAATATCTGATGAAATCGTTATTTAACAATTTGACCTTCAAAAGTGTTAAATAGGATTATAAAATTAATATTCTGTGTTTTAATTAAAGATTAAATAATATGTAAATAATTATAAAATTTATGAATATTCATGTATTTGAAGTATTCGCTAATTTACTAAATATATGCATAATATTTTAAACTAATTTAAATAATAAAGAATTCTATAACTGTACTTTCAAATTCACTTATTTTTATGTTTTAGCACCGAGTTCGTTGGATTATTTTGCTTATTTCTATAGGTTCACGCAGTATCTCGCGTAGCAGAGATAACCTAGTGTTAAGACACTCTGTTCTCTATTTTCTGCCCAATTTTCGAGATATTTCGAGTGGAATTCACTTTTCTTGTAACCAGAGCAAGGAAATAATAATAATTTCTTCGAAATTGAATCACAGCCGTCGTATTTATGCTTAGATGCTATACCACTGCATCACGGAAGCCTCGGCGTAATTGTTATAAATATATTTATTTTTAGCTTCACGTTTTATTCCGTCCGCACTTAGAATGATAGGCAGAGATTACCTGAAAATATTAAATATTTCATTTCCTCGAATGGGAATCGAACCCACAATTGGCGATTACAATCATACGCTTGTGCCCCATGCCGCGACTGGCCTCACTCACAAAATTATACCACAAAAAACTAGTTATACTATAATTTTGTTTTACCAACATTGTTTTTTCAGTAATAAATGACATACGATAAAGAATCGTTCAAACACGAATATCATCTCAACGGTAAGAGAGATTTATGACTACTCTAATACCGAGATAAGAGGCTGCTTTAAAATTGTTCGAAATCATAACTTTACTGCGGATGCCATTGATTTATATTGCTGATAGAGAAACATGGGGTGTTTGACACAGTGGTTATTTTGTTCGATGTATTACTTGGATGTAAATGGTCACTTATACGAATCTTTAATTTTATTGATATTTTTTTATTCAATTCAGCAGAAAGTGGGGAACGGAGTGTCTTGACACTAGGTTCCTTCTGCCTACCCTGCTGTGTGCGGGATCCAGCATGAAGCTAATTTTTAATCAACATATTCGATATTTTATATGGCGAATCTTAATTTGATAAATGTTTACATTTATTAAATAGATACATAGAATAATAGGTAGTGGAGAACGGAATTGTTTTAATGGAAACGGAATGTTTTAACTTGGTTTCCCTCTGCCTACCCTGCTATGTAAGAAATACAGGATGAAGCTAAAATATAGCTGGCTTTGTGTATAGAAGACTAGAATAAAATCACACACTCTAGGATTTTGAACTTAAATATGCAAAATAAAACGTGGCGCAGCGGCACGAGGTGTGACTGAAAAACCGACTGGTTGTGGGTTCGATCCCCACTTGAGGAGATGAAATATTTACTTAAATTTATATTTCCATTTCTTCGCTCTGGTGTCGAGGTTGAGCGCGGCGTTGAGTTCTGCCACTCAACACGCAATGCCTCCAGAATTCGGCAGAAAGTGGGGAACGGAGTGTCTTAACACTAGGTTTCCTCTGCCTACCCTGCTGTGTGCGGGATACAGCGTGAAGCTGTTTTTTTTTTTAATACAAAAAAAATACTAATTATTGCCGATTTAATTATTCTAGATGTAGAGTGTTGAACTATGTTAATATAGATATTAACTTTTCACTCGCGGCTTTGCCTGTGTGGTTTTCGATGGGATCTTTTCTCGTAGTAAAAGTTATTTACAATGCCCAAAAAATTGTATACAAAAATATTGTTTAAGCTTCATAAAAGCTAATCAGCAAAGTATAAAAGTTTTCGATTTTAGGGTTGGGCAGTACGTGGATCTCGGAGTCAGTCAGTCAATCACCTTACAATTTTATTTATATAGATAAGTATTATAATGGAAAAATATAAAGATATTAACATAATAAGATTTAATCTTGTATTAAAAGCGTCAAAGCATTTATGTATAAACAAAATTATATTAAATATGTAAAATAAAAAAAAAATCTTATTTAATTAATTCAATTAGGCATCGCTAAGCAATTAACATTTTAATTTGGCGACCATTATGCAAATTGGCGTAAACTTCAAAGTTTCTCAAAGAAGAAGATTCTTGTTAACGATCTAGTTTGGTATATATCATATAAGGCAGGCGGTGATAGGTAGAGCTCACAAGCTTGTTTGGTTGAACGCACTAATCTCAGGAACTACAGATTCAAATAGGAAATTTATTTTGTGTTGAATCGTTACTTTATTCACGACATGTAAGTAAAAAAATAAATAACTTGTTAAAAATTAACAAACGTAAAAAAAAATCCTGAAATCAAATCTTTGCAGCAATCTTCAGGAAAATTCAGAGCGACGACCATTCGCCGACTGTAGATCATGTAAAACTTTCCGTTTATAAAGGGCTGAAAATCTTGCGATCAGAATTACTATCAGGTGTCAATGCGTCATATGTAAAATGGAGAGTTGTGTATGACAACACTCCATTTTACCACAGGGACGGGGATGCTGCTAAACGTACCGAAACTCTAAAATCTCCTTAAATAAGCAAATCCTTCTAACCAATATCTAGTTATACGTTTCACATGAACCAGGCGGTAACAGTATGGGGGTTGAATTTTATATGAGCGACACAACTCGGCAGTTCGGATGATCAATTATTTAAGGGTAAAAGAATGTACGCTCTTTTACATTGTACCCACTTTTATTGCTTCCACTCTTGAGGTTATTTTATGTGACTACGTGAGTTTAGTTTTTGGTTTTAACTTGTGTGTTTTTTGGTGAGTGTAAAAGTGTTTGTTGTTTTATTATTTACTTTTATTTGTTATTTTTTTTGTTATTAGAATTAAATAGACCTAAGTCAAGTTTAATCGATAATTCCATAGTATGCCATTCATAGTTTATTTTAAGGTGGATGACTTTAAATATGAAGGCGATGTAAAATAAGTTTAGATCTGATTTATAGATTTATAATTTATAAATAAAAATTATATATCTAGATGGCGAGCCTTAAAAATAATTATTACTACAGTATTGTTGAAACGAGATTAAAAACAAATCCCAAAGAAATAAAGTTTAAGTAAAAAAATAAATACTTATTTAGAAAACTCGGACTCAAACCCGCGCCTCCTGTAAACCGACCAGAATAGCGAATATGAATAAAAACTGTAATTTTTTTTTTTTTTAATTTTAACCAGAAAACGTATAGACCGCAAACTACAGCTAAATCTTCTCATAAAAAACTATTTTACGACCGTACCTTATTCGGGTTTTCCTTATCAATTTACACATTCTAAAAGCCAATCTATATAACAGGAACAAATCGAATTGCGTACACCTAACACGTAATGTACTGGGGGCGTTTATTTATTCACTATCCCTGCTTCATTTCTTCTGGTAATTCTTTGCTTTGCAAGTGAATATTAAACTCGAATTAGGGGACGCTCCTGTCTCAGCAAAATCAACCTAAACCCAACGGAATATGATTGAAACTAAAATCATTCAACAGTTTCACTTATTTCATCAAGATGTTTGATAAATTTTGGGATTATCTACTGTCTATCCACGATAATAAGACTGAAAATCGTATTTATCTAAAAAAATATACGTCATTTTGCTAGTACGCGGTTCCAGATGTCTTCTGGATAATTGCTACTTGTAGGTTGTCTCCGGAATTACAAAACAAATCCTTTAGTGATTGACGTCGATGTCGGGAGGTAATGTAGGCTCGTTAATTTTTATAGCACGTCGTTTGTATCGCTCGTGCTCGTGAAGGTGAAATGGGGAAACCGACTAATCTCATTGTATACCCTCTGAGGGTAGTTTTATATTTTTGCTAGTATGTAATATGTATATAAGATACATATATACAGTGCCGGTTTGATAAATAATGTTGTTATAAGGGTACTTTAAACGTAATATTTTGTATATTAAATACATTTACATTCTTTTGTATATACGACGTTTTGTTGTTTCCCTTTAGCTTAAGTGGCGTATCTACCATTTTTACATTAATGTAATATAATATTTTCCCACTTCAAATTCTTTTTTCATAATGGAGTTACATATACAGTATTTGTTTACAGCCGTTCAATTTTTCACTGTCTCTAATAATAAGATATACACATTAAGACATTTAATAAATATATTTTTTATATAAAAACTATTATAAATTTGTAAAAAAATAGACAAATTATATAAAAAAAACGATATTAACTTCCAAAAATGTTTTCAACACTTTGAAACAACAAAAACAACATAAAAGTAAACCGTCTATATATATATTAGTTACATTGAAAATGACTTTAAAGTCTCTTAGAGATTCTTGAGAGTAATAATAAATTCATATTCATCTATTATGCAAGGTGTTTTTACGATAGCCCCCCGGCCAAGTTTAAAACGTTTCCCGGATTCATTTTATGTTTTTTTGACTTTTGATATCTGTGTTGCTATGTTTACTAATAATTATTATTTATTCATGTTTATTACTTTTTTCTATTTTTAATGGAACTGTATTTGTAATAATGTCAAATTTAACAAATTTGTAGTTTTTAAAAAAAATTAAACTAAAGATGACAATTAGAAATAGAATTATTTATAACAAGATAAAGAGAATTTAGCTCAATTTTTGTCGGTTCTTATAGCGTGTTGGGCGATGGAACCTAACGCTGCACTTTGTATCGCTAGGTCAGAGAATAATATCATAACACTCAATTGAATTATTTTTATTTTCCCACTCTGGTTATAAAATGCGGCGTTAAGCTACTTTACTTTCAATACCCCATATTCATATGAAAAATTGAGAAGAGAGTGTCTTAACACAAGTTTCTCTCAGCCTATAGGTATGGGAGATACACTGTGAAGCTGAAATCCCTCCCCAATACTGTCAAAAATGTCCCTACTCTACTACCGGAAGTATGAAGTCGAAATTTAACAATTAAACAAAAAATAATTAGATAAGAATTCTCATTTTTCAGTAACAATTAAGTAAAAATGAAAAAAGTGTTGAGAAAAAGCGTAGAAATTAATAAAGCAGGTCTTAATTTGTTACGTAAATTTGTTCGAATTAACCGTTACGCTCCCACAGGGATGAAATGTTGAAGATGTATATTGTAATATTTATTACTAGAAGGGATGAAAAGCTCTAAGTGATTATATTTATGACAATTTCTATAATCATCGTTGGCATCGACTATAATTAGGCGCGGCGTTGAATTCCGCCACTCAACATGCATTGCCAAAATTGGACGGATCGTGAGGAACGGAGTATAATACTACTGTAATACTGCTGTAAGAGAGATACGACAAAAAAAGTTTTAAGAGATAATTTTTTCGTCTTTTCCAGAAATAAAAAATCATCCTTGTTGAGTTATAAAATAATCAAACAGAAATTAGTAATTGCCAGCAGGCGCTTTTGGCTTGTTTAAGCGAAGTTTCATTGTGCCTTATCTAATTAGAGGGATGCGGAATTTCCGGGCTTGAAATATCGATAAACTTTTCGTGTACTCCAAATTATGTTGAGCTTTGGAAACCCTAAGGTTACATATTTGGTTGTAATGTATAAATTATAACTTAAATTGTATTTTATAATTGAAGATATGTTTGTTAATGTGATTTGTTTTACTGTTTCAAGGCAATTAATATAATGCACACAATAGAATCGAGTTTTTATCTTTATTTAAAAAATACCATTTGAATATTTCCTAATCTTTGTTATCTCAAAGGAATCGATTTGTAACTTATAAACTTTGAAAGTCGTAAGCTTTCCATTTTAAGTTTGCAATATTGAAATTGACTATTTTAAATTTAACTTTGCCAATTTCTGTTTTAGTTTTTGAAATATTTTATAAGAAAATAAAACCAGGTGATATTTATGAAATGCATAATTGTGAAGTTTTTTTTCCAACGATAGACGATTAATTTCTACATATTGTAACTGTATATTTGTACCTATACGTAAGTAGTATTTTTGCAGTAACATTGATTTATTCATGCAGATACAGATATTAAAAAAAATCGGACAAGCGCGAGTCGGGCTCGCCCACCGAGTGGTCTTGAGTTTTTTTTGGAATTCAGGCAGAGCCCTTTCATCTGATGCCTTACTTGGACTAACGGCTTTTATACCAAATTTTGCCCCCTGATTTAGTTACTTAAATTGATTTAACCACAAATGTATAGTTTTCAGATTTTTTCCTACACGTACTACCTGTAGATGCTAGCTGCCAAATTTCATAATTCTAAGTTAACCGAAAGCACCCTATTAATTTTAATTCCCTTTTTAGTGCCGAAATACGCGTTTTTTGCGATATAAATGGTATATGGTTTGAATTTCAACTCGATATCTCCAAGTGTTGCTGAGATAAAGGCTCTTGGCAGACAGACAGACAGACGGACGCACAGCAAAATTATCTTTTAAGGGATTCCTTTTTTCCTGAAAGGTACGGAACCCTAAAAAAACAAATATCTTTCTTTCTTTCATTAAAAATCATATATTTTAGAGTTCCTCGACTAAAAAATCTAAAACACAACGTCTCAATTAGTTTAGTCACTAAAATAGAGTGACACGTCACCATCTCTTCTCATTTATCGATACAATATACTTCCCTATTACTCCATTAACCACCGTAATAAAGTTCCTTCGATAATTCACTTAGCTCTTAGCTCAATAATTCATTACAAACGCCGCCCATTTTAATTAACCACGTCTCAACTTGTTATATCACCCCTTTTGACGATCTAATATATGTATAACTTTGAAATAGATTACATTTAATGGTCTATAGATTATATACGTATCAAAATTTTAATTATTATATATGTTTTTGTTGATTTTTTTATATAGAATGCACACATTTCATACAAAAACATTGTTTTTTTTTCGTAAAATTCGAAAAATCCTTGAAATTTTGGTTTTTAATTCAACCCTACTTATCTTCGATGCATAGAAATAACCGATCTTTAGCTACAATGTGCTACAATTTTACTTTAATGCTAACTTGGAATTATAATCTATTGAAAAATTATAAGCATTTTGATCAAAGAATATCTTGATTTAATATATTATTTTGAATTAAATCAATCTGTTTACACAATAATAAGATTAAAAGGTCCACTGAAGGTTTAGTCTGTGCAATTATGGACGAAGTTATCAAGACACGGAACTACGAGAGACATTTTTAAACATTTTTAAAGTGTTATTCCACACTTAGGAAAGAAAACTACACTACTAACAACATAAAAAATAAGTTGTAACAAGCGTATAAAAACTTCGACGTAGCTTGATGAGAACGTATGGCTTAGTGGTCAGAGCGCCTGTTTGGTTTCCAGGAGGCGCGGGTTCGAGTCCCGCTACGTTAAAATTTTTATACGTTTTCTAAATAAGTACGACAGACATATTATGAAAGATGGCACTATCGAGATCGACCTGGGTAGTCCCTCGGGCACTTTGTCTCTGGTTGTTCTCATCTTGCTAACGGTAAGTATTTGCATAGAAAAAACCAAGTAGCCGAAAAAGAAAAATTATCTAAGTATTTGGACTTAGCCCATGAGATCACTGCCATGGTTTCAGTTGACGGTTTAATAGCGAAAAGCCTCGATCAACATCTTAAGATGATGTCGCTTGAGACTGCCCGTATTGTTAGAAGGTTCCTCGCTATGGACCCCAAGCCACTGATGGCTTGGACCCGTGCCCCACGCTCGGAAGAGTGTTTTTTTGTATTTTTAAATGTATTTTTATAACAATCTGTATTTAAAAATGTAAAATTTATTTCTTATCTGTAATACTTAGTAGTACTGTAGTATATATTGATTTAAATAGGTTATATGTAACATATATTACAATAGGTGTAAAGAATTGTAAAGGGTAACATAACTACTGAAGGAAAAGATATATATATAAACTATTAATAAAAAATAATCTAATCTAATCAGCTTCACGCTGTATCCTGCACACAGCAGGGTAGGGAAAGAGGGAACCTAGTGTTAAGAAACTCCGTTCCCCATTTTCTGCCGAATTCTGGAGGCATTGCATGTTGAGTGGCAGAACTCAACGCCGCAAAAAATAAACTATTAACTGAACGAAATTATAGCGTTATCTGAATATTAATGAAATAATATTAGACTTAAACTTATTACACTGATTCTCATATGTCATACATAAATTCAAAGCTAATCTTAGAATAATCACTAGCGATTATAATAATATAAACAATTTTGCTTCAGTTCTCCAGGAATGTACTATCAGTAAACTGCATTCCATGCTACTGCATGCAATTAGAAATTGTAGATATTTGTTATTTCTCTGTATACGTTTGTGGCGCGCCGTCGTGGCGCAGCGGCACAGTGTCAGGCCGGTAAGACGGTTGTGGGGTCGATTGCCACTTGAGGGAATTAATTATTAGCATTTCTTCGCTCTGGTAATGAGACAAAGCGCGGCGTTGAGCACAACCTGAGTGCTTGATAACTCTCGAAAATCTCGAATGTCTAGAAAACTGGGCGCAATGTGCTAAACTGAGTGTCTTAATGAAAAATTATATATTACTATATAGATAAATATATATTTATAAGTATATATTTTTATTAATGAAGGCAGAAATTGAACACCTTAATCTTGCCTTAGAAGAGACACAGGCTTTATAATACCGATTACGATAAAAGGTACCGATTTAATTGAGTCTCTTTAGGTCACAACGCAACGTGCGATATCTTTGCAAGCCTAAAAGCTTTATTTATAATACACAATTCCACCAAAAACTCAATTACCAATCTTATTTCCAACTATTAAATCTCAAATTACTCTAGCAAAAGATACTTATAGTTAAACTATTGCATTTTATCGCTGCATTTTCAACCTTATCTCTATAGCAATAAGAACAAAGTGTGTATATGCTAATGAATTGCGGAGACCACTCAGTAAGACGTACTATCTTAATTAGTGGAGATACATGGTATTATATGTACAGACCTTTTGAAATTACTAATGTAGGCGCTTAGCCATGATAAGGATATCGGGGATATGAGTTTAGGAGTTATTACGTCTAATACAAGCAAGTAAGGTATAGCTTTGCCTCTAACATACATATACCTACATAAATTTCCTCTAAAAAAATAAGCGTAAGGTAACTTGTGACTGTAAATGCGAAGGCCGTGGGTTCGATATTTTCTATAGCAGAATAAATACTGTTAGAAATAAGAAGCGTTTAACGTTTTTAAGAACATGATAAAAACACATATCGTCTATATGTTTCTAAATTATTCGGAAAGAGATTCTATGTAATTACAATAAGTGATATGTATCACCCAATGTACTATACTGGAGTTATCTTCAACTGCCTCCGATTGAAACAACGTTATTGCTTTATAATCTTGTCCACCAACATTTACTATCAATACATATAATTTTCATTTTAAATTATATCAAATGTCAAAATATAATTATAAAAATCAATCTAATTATAAAAATCGGAATCCATAAATTCAAATAATAATCATAGATATCATTCAGTAATATTATCTACAGTGCTATCAGCGTATTATTTCCATAAAACTATACATTTTTTTTACTTAATATAGTAGCTCCATCTATCGTGACCTATAAAATAACCTTTTTTTGACTTGTTTACCTTTTATCTCATGACTCGTGAACGTTTCTCTAGTTCTCGACTAGTTTCTCTTTGACCCCGATGTCTTTGATGTCTTTAATGCGAGACGAGAGTGTGAGGCTAAAAAAAGGAAAACTGAAGAAATTCAGATAGATTTTTAAGTCACTTCGTCACGGATATGCCTTAATATAGAAATGCACACGCTTTTTGATATATCAAGCTATAACAAGCTTATATCTGCGTAGGCAAAAAAATCCTCAATAATTTACTATCCAAAACAAAAAAAGCAGTCCGAATCAGAAGTTCCCGAGATTAGTGCACTCAACAAACTCTACAGCTTCATAATAGTGTTATTAAAAAAAAAAGCAGCAGCAGCAGGGTAGGCGGAGGGAACCTAGTGTTAAGACACTCCGTTCCCCAGTTTCCTCCGAGTTCTGGAAGCATTGCGTGTTGAGTGGCAGAACTCAACGCCGCGCTTTACCTCGACATCAGAGCGAAGAATTAAAAATATAAATTTAAGTAAATATTACATTTCGTCGAGTGGTGGTGGAATCCACAACTAGTCGATTTTACAGTCACACTTTGTGCCCCTGCGCCACTACTGGCCTCTCATTAATAGTATTATTGAGCTTTAAAAAGTGCTTTTACGCCTTCTTGCTATTATACACATCCATCCATTTGGTAAAACGTAAAACAGAAATTAATTAGTCATTTCGTAAAATCGAAATAAAGTTCACGACACAATTTAAGCTTTAATATTAAACGAGACTTAAGTGTATTCACCCCTTTTAAGAGAAGGCCACGAGTTAACGCTGGTAAGTTACAACTTAAAATATCGAACTTGTCATTTATGAAAGAGGTATATTGTGTTGTTTCTGGAAATTTGTTGTCAATTATTAATTATATTATAATGTAGTATATAATATATATTTATATACATAATATTTTTATTCATATAAATATATATTGCGAGATAAAATGTGACGAAGTTTGGTCATTAAGGCCAGTCGTGGCGCAGGTCTGTCTCGTGTCTGTAAACGCAACAGGTTGTGGGTTCGATTCCCACTCGAGGAAATGACATATTTAATATTTGCAATTCTTCGCTGTAGTGTCGAGGCAAAGCGCAGCGTTGAGTTTCTTCACTCAACACGCATTGCCTTCAGAATTTGACGGAAATGACGAGCGGAGTATCTTAACACTAGACTTCCTCTACCTACAATTATAGATACAAACCTCTGTGTTTTAGTGTAAACCTTAAAATGTATATTAAAATCTGCTACGTTACACTACGCTACACCTTATTTTACACAATGTAAAAGAATTGCTTATATATTTTTCTAACAAATATATTTGTAAAGGTAAATTTAATAGCAGTTTAGCACTAACAGTCATTTCTGAGTGCGGCGCTTAGTAGTATCTAATTACAGTTAAAATGATTTATTACCCAGCCTATCTGAGTGTCTGTAATTTTGTCTTGTGGTGCCACAGCTATTATAAGGCAAGGTCGTGTGAACGTTACTCTGTAACTCATTAAAGTAAACCCTTACTCGTATAATTGTAGTTTTTAGTTGTTTTGTACAATGTAAATACTAATTGTGAATTCAGAATCTTTTGTTTTGCTATAATAAAAACAGTTACTTTCAGGCTTCACCTAGTGGTAA
>DWLH01000378.1:0-21798 GCA_018249795.1 Heliconius telesiphe telesiphe
TAAAAATTTCGACGTAGCTTGGATAGAACGTATGGCTTAGTGGTCAGAGCGCCTGGTCGGTTTCCAGGAGGCGCGGGTTCGAGTCCCGCTACGTTCAAATTTTTATACGTTTTCTAAATAAGTATATTTTTTACTTATTTATTTTGTACACTGATATAATTATGATTATTTTTATATATAATTATGTGTAATAAAATAAATATAGACTTAAGCAACTTTTTTAGGTTGATTTTTTTGTTGCCTTTGTGTGTCATTACTTATCAACTGTAATATTTATATCAAATACATCATTTTTAGTCTGATTTACAGATATTGTGAAACTGGATGTATACATTTTATTTGAAATATATATTTTAAAATATAAAACAAAATATACCTATACCTTTTTCTCTATGAACCCATATCTATCACGTTCAATCTGAAAGCTGGATTAGATCTACAAAGTACCTATCCTCGTCTGTACCCGAGTATAACGTGTTAGAATAGGCCATGTGCAGAAAAAAATACAGCTTTGTAGATCCAGCGGGACGATTTACTCAAAAAATATGGGTAATCATTTTCACTAGAAATTATTTTCTTTTTACATATGATAGCAATTTTATTTCAACAAATACATACATATATAAAAAAATCGAAAGTAAATCTTTTTGTCTGTCTGTACCGCAATCAGGGCCAGGCCGCTTATCCGATTGTGATTAAATTCCATATAGAGGTACTTGAGGGTCTTGGGATCAATATATATATAATACATACTTTTTTCATATTTTTGTAATATTCTCGATATATACTAATCAGCTCCACGCTGTATCCCGCACACAGCAGGCAGAGGGAAACTAGTGTTAAGACACTCTGTTCCCCACTTTCTGCCGAATTCTGGAGGCATTGCGTGTTGAGTGGTAGAACTCAACGCCGTGCTTAGCCTCGACACCAGAGCGAAGAAATGGAAATATAAATTTAAATAAATATTTCATCTCCTCGAGTTGGGATCATACTCACAACCAGTCGGGTTTACAGTCACACATCGTGCCACTGCGCCACGACTGGCCTTACTATATACTATACTATACTTTAATATATTAGTATATAGTGATATATTAGTATCTAGTATCACTATATACTAATATATAATATTAAAATATATTTCTATTCGACATGCAATTTATTGTCTGACATATTAATTACAGCCGTTACTAAGGAACCCGAAAGGCCCTAATTTATTCAATATATTACTTTTTTTTTGGTGAAATTTACATGGCGTGCGCTGACTCAATCAACCTAATGAGACGCATAAAAACAATGTTCTATAAAAATATTGTCCTTTATAAAATTCGCGATGGTATATGGTATCTCTAAAGGTTGAGCTACAATAATCATTTTAAAATGTTTAATTTAAACTTATCGGGTTATTGTTTATATATTTTCTAAAATTTGGTATTCGTCTTTATTAAAATAAATATAATAGTCATCTTTAGCATTTAATGTAAATTAAAAGTATACTTTTCTGTATTTCATTATAAAAAATACATTTAGAGATGTCATTGATTCAATCTGAATGAAGATGACCTATCGTACGAGCCACGGCGCGGGGTATTGGTTACGAAATAGCGGACCCGAATGGGCAGACGAAGTTGACGTTTTCATGCATTTTCAATCTATTGATAATTTTTTTGTGGTTATTTACTTTTTACTATTTATTAATTCATATTTTTCTTTGATTTCCTTCGCTTATTCGAGTAGTAGATTAGTTAAATTTTGTTTTCTTCTGGTATTATATATCGTGTTATTTTTAATTGTAATACTTTTAAATATTTATTTTACGTTGATAATAATATAGCTGATTTTGCTTAGATTTTTTTCTTGATAATTTCCTTTGGTTACGTTTACTTATAACTCTGTGTTAATTTTATTAATATTTTTTATGGAAAAGACAAGGCAAACGAGCGTTCGGGTCACCTGATGGTAAGTGATCACCGCCGTCCACGACCACGTGCAACACCAGAGGAGCTACAGGTGCGTTGCCGGCCTTTAAGAAGGGTTGGGCGCCGGAGCCCGGCATTACCTGATGCGAAACGCAGTGGTATAAAGCCACTACTTAACGCCAGTTTTAAATGCTGGGGGTGGTAATGATCTGGTCGAGTCTGCCCATGCGTGTTGCTATTGCTGGCGACGTGACTCTACCACACGTACTTTAGTCGCCTCTTACGACACCACCAGTACCAGGATGATCCTATACTAGACCGGGATCACACAAAAAAATATAAACAGGGGTATTATTTTTAATATTAAAAATTTCCTTTAGTTACTTTCACATATTTTGTTTGTTTATTTCTCAGGTATTTTTTTGTAATATTAAGAATTTTATTTCTCTTACTTTTGTCTATTTATTATTCTTTTTCGCTTTATTTTCATTATTTATGTTTATATTTTATTACTAATCCATAATAATAGTTATATAAGTAATTTTTTTTTTAAATATATATCATGTATTTTTTAAGTAAGTTTATTATATATACTTAGTTAACATTTATACACCAATCTAAAATCCTGTGTTTTCTGATCGTTTTATAGTAGGGGAATACCTGGAAGAGATCACTTGTGGAGATAAGGCCGCCCATACACTAATGCTTTTCCTTCTGTTTTTTTTTCTGTTTTTTTTTGTGTTTAATCATGTTGGTATAATAAACTATTAAATAGATATGAAATTATTTCAGTTTTCAATAGTCTTATTGAATTAAATGAAAATAATTTCATAAACATATTTTGTAAATATTAGTATATATGTAAATATTAGTATTCTATATAAAGGCTGCCAGATACAAAGAATGTTGTAGTTGACAACATAGAGAAAAATAATATTTTCAATATGTATCAAATGAAACTATTTCTGATCATAGCCACTATTACAGTTCATGAAAGATTTCGATTTTCGTGACACGGCATATAAATAAGGCCTCTTAAATGACAAGCTCACTAAACGATCGCTATCAACTACTATATATGCGCCATAGTAATGTCAGCGAGCCGAACATTTCATAAAATAATGTCATATTAACATAGATAAAGAAGTTTTTCATTTATTTGTCTTTTTTTTAGCTTAACTTTTTATAAACTTAGCAGAGTAGGGGGAAAAGCCTAGACACTCGGTTTTGGCATAATAAGGATAAATCAAGATTCCTATAAGACTTATTTATTCTCTTGTACAATGTATATTTAAAAAAATACTTTATATGCTGATATTTTCACACGTTTATTTTGCATTCATATTTCATCACTTTTTCAATTGTAAAAACAATATAGTACAATAAAATATTAAACTTAAAAATGCAATTAAAATGGTTTGGTTTACTTTTACTTATTTTGTTTTTCAGTTTACCTTTTTTTTTCATTTTACCATTAGTGACTGCTAGAAGTGGAATCTCTAGCACTTAAGAGAGCTTTACAACTGTCATTAAACAACAGGACAAAATATGTAAATATATGTAATAATTTTCTAAAATACTTAGATAGGATTTCTATGGTGGTTAATAACGCAAACTATCAAACTATCTTCTCTCTTAATAATTAAAAAGAAGGCTTAAAAATACGTTTCCAGAGGTACGAATATTTATGTTGAAAGCCATTTAATGGTTGGTGGAAATTGAATGATCCTTTTGCAGGTTAAAATTTTATTTCTTTTTCTACTTATTTAGAAAACGTATAATTTTTTTTAAACATTTTTAAAGTGTTATTTCACACTTTGGAAAGAAAAATACTTATTTTTATAGTAACGTATAAAGAACTGAACGTAGCGGGATTTGCACCCGCGCCTCTTGGAAACCGTCCAAGCGCTCTGACCACTAAGTCATACGTTCTTATCTAGCTACGTCGAAATTCTTCTACGCTTGATAAATAAATTGTAACAAGTGTATAAGAAATTCGATGTAGCTGACGTAGCTTGGACGGCGTCCAAGAGGCGCGGGTGCAAGTCCCGCGACGTTAAAATTTTTATACGTTTTCTAAATAAGATTTTTTCTTTCCTAAGGGTGGAATGACATTTTAAACATGTTGAAAATATTCTTCTATATCTGTTAAAATCTTTTTACTTTGTTTATTTCAAAAGTGTTTCATACACTGTAAAAAAATAAACGTTTTCTGCTGTACCTATATGCGCAATAACCTAGTATAATTTAAATATATGGTGGTACAATAATTTTTTAGTAAATTAAATTAAATTAGCTTCACGCTGTATCTCGCACACAGCAGGGTAGGCAGAGGGAACCTAGAGTTAAGACACTCCATTCCCCACTTTCTGCCGAATTGTGGAGGCATTGCGTGTTGAGAGGCAGAACTCAACGCCGCGCTTAACACACACCTTTTTTAGTAGATACATGATAAGCAGTCTTAAGATAAATAAACTTAGGTAAATTATAAAAGATTTATTCAATGGAAATAACATAGTGTTCCCTTAAGAGTTTCAAGGAGAGCTGTGAGTGACGTTCACTCAAAGGAGACGAGAATGCTTATCGTCTGAAGACAGGATTATGTCAGTTTCAGGCTTACTCACGTAGTAATATTTTCACTAGCCAACTTCAAAACGGAAGAGGTTCTATGTTTGACGTCTATATTTATTTAATAATCTTTTATTTTCATCCTATGTCATTGTTTCAGTTGTACGTGTATTGTCTATTATTTAAACATATTATTATGACGACTAATAAATAATCTGCAAATAATGTATTTTCTGACGTTATATTATAATTAAGTATGTATAAAAATTGTAGACCTAATTGAATTATTACCGATATTTTAAGTCGTAATATTTTCTTTGTATTGAAAATCAAAATCAAATTAAATCAGTTCTTCACGCTGTATCCCGCACACAGCAGGGTAGGCAGGGGAAACCTACTGCCGCGCTTTGCCTTAACACCAGAGTGGAGAAATGAAAATATTAATTTAAATAAATATTTCATTTCTTCCAATGGGGATCGAACCTATAATAAATCAATTTTACAGTCACACTTTGTGCCTTTGCGCCGCGACTGGCCTCATTTAATCTTTGTATTGCATTTTCTTTTTATTTCAAAAACCATTAACAGCAAAAATAACATGTCGGTGAAAACTTGGATAGTTTAATTCCAGCATATAATAATGATCTAATTAAAATCAAGTAAAGTTACAAAGGAAATTTTTATTCTAGGAACGTGTCGGTTACGCGCAGGTTACGGGCCAGACTGCCTTACATCATTTTTCCCAGCTACGAAGTGAGCGGCGTTGACAGCGGCTCCACTTTTGCGCCGTCGAACACTCGACCCGAGTGTCGACAGTCGTATAAATGCCTGCGAAATATGTGGTGGTAAATTTATACAAGAATTGTAACTGAAATCGTTCAGAAGCAAAATATTAAAAAATTATGTTTCATTTTCATTCCTTCTTTGTACAAAGCTTAACTTTTACTACAATGTAAAGGTATTATAATGTTTTACAAATTTATATACAAAAATATTTTAAATGTGCTTATTTACTTTGTGTTTATGACTCAAAAATTAAAAGCTTATATTTATGTTCACATATACTTGTATATTTGATATTAATTTTAGCTTGACGTCTCCACGCGATCTCGAGAGAACTATCTTGACAGACGGACTGACGGACAACAAAGCGATCCTATGAGGATTCGGTTATCACCTTTTGAGGTACGGAACCCTAAAAATATATAACATATTTATCCACCAGCTAATAAATAGCAATTCAATAAATATTTTTTGTGTACGGTCTACAGAGTAATAAGCAACAAGAATGTAATCCAGTGTACTGCGTTCAATGAAGTTAATGGGTAAAAGTCCATTAGTAATAAAAGCCGCCCTAACCGCGCTAATAAATCCGGTACAAACGCGCAGACCATCGATACAAACGCTGTGTCGTACTCGTATTACATTCCGGAAAACGTGTAAAACCGTTAAATCATTAACCCAAATTACTTACCAATTGGATGTTTGTCTACAATCCTATCTATACATATGTATATGTATGTCATTTATTTCTTATCAATTTATTATATTTTATTTTTTATAATTTATTTAAGTATAATAAATTTATTATAAATTATTTAAAATTTTTTAAAATTTCTTAAGAAATTTAACAATTACTAAAGCTCACCGCTTTAGCCCGTGGTTAAATTGAAATATGTAAGAGTTACATGTAACACATGACACACTTTAAGTTACTTCAGTTACTTCATAGTGATTACGGCGGCGGCGTTGAGTTCCGCCACTCAACAAGCAATGCCTCCAGAATTCAACGGAAAATGAGGAAGGAAGTATCTTAACACTAGGTCCCCTGTGCCTTCCCTTCTATGTGCGAAATACAGCGTAAAGCAAAAAAAAGGAAATTCAATGTTGTTAACCAACACGTTTATCAAAATTATAATCTTGTAACTGCTTTTAAGCTTAATCATATTGATCAAATTATAATTTGACGTCAAATTTTATTGCATAAATTACGAGATTGGCGTGACCTAACTTTAATTGAACGTAACAAAAAGTAAAATAACTATATATAACTAATTGAAATTAATTTATTTGATTAAAACTAGGGATCAATAATTTCATTAATACGCTTTGTTCCTTTTTGAATGTTACTACGACTACGGCGTATAAAAAAATAAAAAACTCTGACTCTTCAATGGAAAAAGAAAACGCATAATTATGTAACAATACAATCAATTTTCTATTATTTTTATTTTTCAACGAAATCTGTCCACTACTTTAAATATTTTTTATTTTATTTTTTTATGGAAAAGGACAAGGCAAACGAGTGTTCGGAACCTGATGGTAAGTGATTACCGCCGCCCACGACCCCGTGCAATACCAGAGGAGCTGCAGGTGCGTTGCCGGCCTTTAAGGTGGAGATAGACGCGCTTTTTGAAGGTACCCATGTCATATCGACCTGGAAACACTGCCGCAGGTAGGCCATTCCACAGTTCCGCGCGTGAAAATTCCTACGAAACCGCACAGTAGTGTATTGCCACGTATCCAGGTGGTGTGGATGATATTTTAGGTTGTGACGTATTGTGAAACGGTTAGAAAATTCGGCGGCAGGTAACAGGACAAACAGTTCTTCAGAACACTCCCCATGATAAATGCGGTAGAGAACGCACAGCGAGGAGACATCTCTACGCAAAGCCAAAGTGTCAAGCCTTTCACAGATCATTGGGTCCCCAATGATTCGAATGGCTCTACGTTGTATGCGATCAAATGGTTTAAGCTAATATTGGGGTGCACCAGCCCAGAGATGAGAACAGTACTCCATATGAGACTGAACCTGGGCCCTATATAGGGCTAATCGGTGTTTTGGCGTGAAGTACCGTCTCGCTCTGTTAATGACCCCCAGTTTCTTCGAGGCCTACTTGGCCTTGCTTTCCAGATGATCGCGATACTGGCAGTAACTTGAAACATTAAGACCCAATATGACTGATGCTGGGCGCGGCTGTAAGGGGAGTGTTTTGAAAGACTGGCGATATATGAGTTTTTTTTTTGTGGTTAACGCGCAAAGACACAAGGTCTTCAGGGGGTTAAATTGAACTAAGTTCCTTTCACCCCATGAGGAGTCATTCTCGAGGGATGCCTCAATAGAAGACTTAAGTTTATTTCAGCACTGTTCACTGTTTTCCGGAAAAAGACTTGCGGGGCCGGAGTAAACAGCGTCCACTGTGCTATCATCTGCATAGCAATGAATGCTAGAATCCTCCAACATGCCATTGATATGCAGAAGAAACAGCGTAGGGGACAGCACGCAGCCTTGGGGAACGCCAGCGTGCACGGGCATATGTTTGGAGCAAAAACAGTCGACAGCGAGCTTGATGCTGCGCCCAGTGAAAAATCTGGCGATCCACTTGCATAAATTCTCGGGAATCCCATAAGATGGAAGTTTAGCATGGAGCGCCTTTAGGGAGGTGATAGCAATAGGCTTGTAGTTATATGGATCGGAACCATCGCCTTTCTTTGAGATCGGGTGTATAAGAGCGGTCTTCCATATGTTGCCAAGTGCAGCCTTTGAGAGCGCCCCTGATGAGTTCCGGACGGGTAGCTCTCAAGCTTCTCGCCGATTTTGGCGATATGCTCGGACCTTGCTCTGGCAATTTGCCGCTTAAAGAACCTAGAGGCTCGGTTATACTTCCTTTTTGACGTTTTCACCTCCGGATCCTTAGTAACCAGTGCCTCGGCCCAGATTTGATATGCCTCGCGTTTGCTAGAGGCTTGCAAGACGTAGATAAATGATAATGCGCAATTTCTTAATTCCTTGAATTGTATCTGTTCCATTATAATTCTTTATAAAATTTTACAGATGTCATTTATTTATATGTCAATGGAAAATGTCGGTCACACTGAACAACTTTTGCTAAGATGGGATTTCTTTAATTCTTATAGTTTACCATTTGCACCAGTATCTGGCCGATTTTTAATCAGATCTTACAAATCTTTAATTTTTATATGTCAACATAAACAGTTGAATTTTGGTATGTCAAATTTAAGTTCTCTTCGATGAGTATTTTTGTCCTATGCAACTTTGAGTAACGGAGGTTTCATTTATGTTCTAGGGGATCCGCCCCTACTTGCTCCACTCATCCATTCCCCGCTATCAACAAACAAAAAATAAAATGAAAATGTGTTCAATTTATACAACAACAATTGTGTTTAATTTTTACGTATAGGCATTCATATGAGTGCCTCCTTGTACTCTATGTCTTGCAATAGACAAACAAACAGATAATTTTTTCTAAGTGTTTTAAAAAGCGATATGACTTGTTAGTTACATACGTTTCGCGCGTTATCTCTAAAAAAACAATCGCCGCCGCCACAACGATGTTATACAGAAATATTTACATAGTTTAAGTTAGATTAAGTGTACTTAATTAAAATTTGTACAGCAAAATCTATATATTAAAAGGACATGTACCTGACTGACTGAGGTAAGACGCACGCACAGCCGTAACCGCTGTGCGTAGAAACGTGACATTTGGACAGATGTTTATTTTCATAATCTGGACATCCACTAAGAAAGGATTTTGAAAAATTTTTACCCTAAAGGGATGAAATAGGGGTTGAAAGTTTGTATGGAAAAATCTTTGAATCGCCACCGATTTTTATAAAAATTTAAATTCAGACTGTTAAAAATATTTTATTAAACATGTGTTTCGTAGTTTTTTTTAGAATTCACCTCTAAGGGTGCAAATAAGCGGGCGAAGCCGCGCGCGCCCTCTAGTTTAATATAAATTACTATCTAACAAACAAACACGAAGTAATTAATTATAAGATCAGTTATTTCGTTGATGAAAGGGACGAGAGTCGGCCTTACTTTACAAACACGGTCACTTACGGCGAGCCTTTTGACCCTTGAATATAGAATGAGCATCAATTACAAAGTATTCTTTATATAGACCATGTGGGTATGCACTATATAACTTTTTCAATACAATAATATTAATATATTGTTAAATCTTTAAAAAAATAGCTAAAATAAACTACCTAGTAATGATAATAAACATGTTTGTAAAGATCAGGAAATAAAATTATAAAAAAAAGTAAGTAGCTCAAATTTAACATAACATTCATACACAGATAGACGTAGAAGTAGGTAAAAGCCTTAGAAGCCAAGCCTGACCCACAACCGGTTGGCTACTAATGGATGAACAACAAAAGCGAAAACTAAAATATCCGTTCCAAAGCACTGTTTAATAGTAGTCTGTTTGGAAGAAAACTTATTGATAACGATCACTAAACGTGGAACGAACCTTTTTCTCATTTATGGACTTTAAACGAAATTTTTATCAAAATTTAATTAAGATAGGAAGTTCAACTAAAATTCTTTTTAGAAAGATATTCTTTTCGTTCGTAAGTGTGGAAGAACACTTTAAAGATTATTAAAATGTTTAACTTTAAATAGAATTCTTAGTTATTAGTAATTACTAATAAGCTAATGTTTTAGTTTTGAATATGATAAAGGAATAACGTAACGTCAAATATTTATTTTCAACAAATATCATCGTAGACCAGTCAGATAAGTAAAAAAAATTGAGTAAGTCTATTACTTTCATTTACTCGCTCTAAAAAAACAATATGCGGTGTTGATTTCTGCCTGCCATCTAACTCACTTGACATTAGATTTTATCCACCAGCCTTGCTGTAGGATATATGAAAAATTCAGAAAAAAGTCATCTTCGTTTCACATAAATTACTATAAAAATTTAGTCTCAAATAAATATTTAAAAAATCTATAGATATTCCAACTTCTTATGTCTTGCTTCTATCATTCAATCAATATGTTATTGTTATTAAACGGTCTTGTGGGACCCGTATGCCTAAATAATACGTAATACAAACGTAAGCAAATTGATCAAACAGAAAAAAAGCTGCAAAATACTCACTATATGGGTGGCGTCTGTCAATTTGTGTATTTATGCGAGACCCTTCTGTCAGCAACATTGCCTGTGAATTTATTCGAAGGTCTAAGAGATAGTGCGGAAAATAAGTCTCTAGCCTATTGGCGACAAAAATTCAGTTTCATTATTATGAAAGCCGATTTTTTTTCGTAAACTATAGTAATACGGAATACGGGACAGTTATCTGCCTATAAGCTTATCTACTTACAATGAAATTCACTATTATGAATATTACTAGCAATTTTTTTATTTTAAATTGTAGCCTATGTGCTCTGCTGACGTATAAGCTATAGTACTGTTTCATCAAAATTTGTTCAGTGGTTTGGTTCTGGTGACAGTCGAACAAATATTCATCCT
Source organism: Heliconius telesiphe telesiphe (assembly GCA_018249795.1). Classification (NCBI taxonomy): domain Eukaryota; kingdom Metazoa; phylum Arthropoda; class Insecta; order Lepidoptera; family Nymphalidae; genus Heliconius; species Heliconius telesiphe. The sequence goes on from DWLH01000378.1 coordinate 10,775, forward strand.
ATAAAATATTAAAATTTATAATATAAGCAAGATAATTTTTCCTCTTTTTATAAATCAGTAACTTAAAAGGTTAGTTACTCAAATTAATTAAAACCATTTGCATATTTCATTTCCGGCGGTGGGCTAGGAACAACTGGTCTTTATTTCATTTTCTGTTCATCCTATTGTATGCGTTAGACCAGAAAATCACTTGAAATTTATCTCCATTGGCCAACTTTATGACTTGATTTTGATAAATGTTCATTGTCAGGGACGATCTCCAGGGACATTTTCGGTAATATTTTATTAAATGTAAAAATAAGGTAATAAATATTCAGGCCGTAATTACTTGCTTGGGTCTTAGTTAAAATGTAAGCAAATTTAGAATTTGTGACACGACTACAGGTCACCGTCCCAATTAGTAGCTTACTAAAGATTTGCCTGCATAATAAAAAAATGCCTAAATATAAACCTAAACGCCGCGCCGGAAATAACTTTTTAACTAGGTACGCATCTATTCGCTATATTTTTTATTAATCTCGTTATTAAATCAAAAAATATAGTTGAAGTGAAACATAATTAAGACGTATTTTACCTTCGCATAAGAAAATAGGATAAAGATATATATTTTTTGTTAATGATATTAATATATAATCTATTTAAATATTGTATGGAACATGTAACAAAGAAATGAGCCACTGCATATTTAATCTTTTAAATGTGAAGAACGTTGGTGAATATGAATTAAAAATAATATTTTATATATAATATCATTATATTTATCACTTATAAATGACCTACCTTTATTCTAAATTTAAAAATCCTGAAATATTATTTGACAAAGACAGCCAGTAAATGATTGGCGGAAACTAAAATATTATCAACATTAGTCTCTAAGATTAATGTCTCTTGCGCAAGGGATCATTTTTACCCTCAGGTAACTAATCGAGGTTCGGAAGTATTGGAAAACTCGTTAGAAGCATCGAACATCGAGCTAATTAGTAATTTATAATGTGACGAGTAGTAGACTTGATGATACGGTAAGAGTTCCTAACATAAAGATTTCTCATTAGTAGACACTACTAATGTATACGTTTGCTTTGCTTTAATTGATAGACTTGCCGGAGGCAATGGTAATTAACGTGGTTTATATACGAAGAGCCAACATGTGATCTACTTTGCTCCAAAGGTTTGAGATAGAAATTATAATACGAGTCTTTTTCATTCTTCTTATTTTATGTATAACAAAACATGAATTCTCTTTCCTTAAAATAATAATTTTATATATAACAGTGGGCGAGTCCGACTCGGACTGGTCAAGTTCGAATCGGACGTGGCGTGGCGTACACATGCGTATTATCTAATTAATTAAATAATGTTTATTTATATTATTGTTTAATTAAATAAAAATTAATTAAAAACTGACTTTGTCCAAAAAAATAATATTAAAACTTAAAAATAAAAAATAAAATATAAATAGTTTTATTTCCTAACTCATACAACCATTTGTTTGGTGAGACGACGCCAGAAAGTAATTATTGTACTTTCATTGGGATGTCTCGCTCTTAATCTGAGGCCAGTAACAGTTTTGGGACATTAAACATAATCTAAACAATAAATGTTATACAATAAAATATTTACTATGTGAGTGCTGTGCTGCGTGCTCTGTGTGTATGTGTGTGTGTGTGTGTATGTGTGTGTGTGTGTGTGTGTTTGTACGTGTGCGTGGGTGTGTGTGCGTGTACACACACTCAGTGTGTGAGAGAGAGAGTGTATGTGTGTGATAAAAATCCTATATAATTCTTTTTAAAATACGTTCGTTTTCCTCATAGTTAAGTGTGCTTAGCCACTCAATTAAGATTTGCAGTGAAACTTTAATTTTAGGTAAATATTGTTGTCTAACTTTCTGTTTATGGAATTATAAATAAAAACATTTTGACAAGGGTATTGACATCTGGCAAAATCTCTGAGTCTCGGTTGGGACTGAGTCACGATATCTTTTCTTCTTCTAGAGACTTGAGTACGATCATATCAGTGTTTTATGTATGCTGAGCGTTGTGTGCAATATGTATAATTGTATGATGGAAAGCACATACACAGCTTGTATAGGCTCTCAGTAGGGAATTCTAAAGGCTTAAAGTACCTCATGATTTGTAAGAGTGATCTGTGAGCCCTTTCTAGGCTAAAAGTTTCACGAAAAGGAAAATTCTGGTAAATCTATGATTGATAAGTCAAAACTGCAATTAATAATTTAACATAAAGGATTAAAATAACTGAAACAAAGAAATTATTGACATAAAATTTATATTTTTGAAACTAGGAGGTTTTTTCAAAAGTGGGTCATATTTCGTGGTTTTACTCTAAAAAGAAGAATTAACACATTTCATATAGAGTTATACACACAACACATTTCATATAGAGTTATAAACACATCCGTTTTTAAATTGGAGCGATACGGCAAAACAAGTTCAATTTAAGATAATGCTGAAATTTTGTGGCAGATTAGTATCACAGAGTCGTGGGTTTTGTTTATATACTTACGTGAGTTTTGTTAATGTAACTAGAGAATTAACGGACTATAAAATACACGATTCCCAAAATACAAAGACATCCCTTTAAAGTTAAAATTCAACAACTCCGCACTCAAAAACTTCTTTCTTCAAAGATAAGTATTATTGATTTACATTTCTTAAGTATAAAACTTTTACTTACGATTGACTTACTTTCTCACAATATCTTACAAAAATAATATACTTTACATAGGTACTCAATACATTTATATAGAAAAAATAATAGGTATGTATATAATGGGTATTGTTCTTAAGTCTTTCAGTATTCATATAAAAAAATTTGGAAGTACTTATAGTAAGTAGCATGAACCGACGAAATTAATTTGATTTTCAATGAGATTCAAACAGCCGATTGAATAAATCAGAGCTTTGCCAGAGAAAATGATGGAAGAAATTTATAACCAATTAAAGCCATCCCTTAGAAAGTAATAATAATTAATTATTTCGGCTATTAAACATGTCTCTTTAGTCGGCTGTAAAAGCTACACATTTTTCGCACTTTTCAATTTATTATTTTATAATTGATTGAATGTTTGAAATAAAATATGAAGCTTTATAAAATGAGCGTTATCATTTTTTTCTTCTCGCATCTTACTTTATCATGTAACTTATGCACCTACCTATTCAAAGGGCCCGATTATTACGATATACTTATATTAAAATATAAGAAATATATCAAATAAAAAAACAATTCACTAATAAAATCGATAAATACTCATACACAAATACTCATACATATTAACAAATAAAACGAAAATAATTAAAAATTATCAACAAACATAAGATTAATTGATGCTAAAATATTTTTAGACTAATAAAATTGCCATTTCTTTTTATTGTCATAAAATTGAAATTTATAAATTTAAGTATTTTTTAACTACTTATTATAAACGCTATACGTTTATCGTTTCTTTTGCATTATAGACACAATATAAGCAGTAAATCACGTTGTCCGAAAACACAATTAATATATAATAATAACTTTGGCAATAATTATTATTAATTTAACGAACGGACAAAAGCCATTTGCATATAATATTCACGTAGCCCCGTAATATATGAAAACATTTATTAATATCACGAATATTACGCTGGCGTCACAGCATTCTATAAATTTAATATGTTCCGATTATCATAAATACTCACGACGAGAGATGCCATCAAGTTCAGCAAATTCCACAACTTCATCGTCAGGGCTGAGTAATCAATTCTTATATTAAGATAAACGCCACTACAAATACGGTATAACAACTTTATGTTTATTTACTTTACTTTTTACTCTTTTTCAAACCTATTAAAAATTGAACGTAGCGGCATACGCTAAAAATTTCTATAATTTTTTATACGTTGCCAAAAAAAGTATTTTTCTTTCATAATTGTGGAATAACACTTCAAAAATGTTAAAAATATTTTACTTTTTGGTTAATTAATTATACAGATTAATTATGAGTAACAATGTGCTATTAACAATATTCGTATTTACAACTTACATACTGACATGTACGTACGTACGTTTAGACCGATTGTCTTCTCTATCAATTGTTCCCCGCTCTCCCTCGCACACTCGGCTCAGACGGAACGTGACACCAGTCATGATCGTGACAACAGTCGTCAATCATGCTTCTCGTGCGTGCAGCCGGTGTTCATTGATTTATAAGCCGTTCACGGTCACGTCACCAACAAATTGGGAACTTAATTTAGTTTTTGTGTTTGGCGTCTTCTGTGTCCACTTCGTTTTCGAAAATGACACTTGATTTTCATTCTCCTACTATCTCAGATAGAAATATCCAAACTCAGCTATGTCGTAGTCATTTTTGTATTTCAATATAGTACCTAGATATAGAATATAGTGCCTAGGCCCAGGGGCATAAGCGTGTAACTGTAAATGTGACACGTAGTGGGTTTAATTCCCACTCGAGGAAATAGTGTTGAGTTCTGCCACTCAGCACGTAATGCCTTAAAAATTCGGCGGAAAGTGGGGGGCGGAGTGTCTTAACATTAGGCTCCCTCTGCCTACTCTGCTACATGCGGGATACAGCGTGAAGCTGATAAAAAACAATAAGGAGAGATCATAAGCTAAAATTTTCATATTTTTGAGGACGTTATATTAGTGAGTAAATGCAAAATATAATCCACTTATATTTTTAAAACCATTACTTAATTTCCCCTGTGCATACAATAGACTATTTACATTCACTTGAAACATTTAGATTAAGCAATATTTTATTCTAACTTTTACCGAGGACTTCATATATGTAAGAGCTTTCATTGAATTTGCAAGTAAATTCTTCCATAATTGAGGCCAGTCGTGGCGCAGGTACATGTGTGTTACTGTAAACGCGACTGGTTGGGGTTTCGATTTCCAGTCAAGGAAATAAAATATAATATTTTAATTTCTTTGATAGTCCGCCACTTAACACGCAATGCCTCCCGAATACTGCGGAAAGAAGCAGAAAGAAGAAGAAGAAGAAAAAGTGTCTTATCACTAGTTTCCTCTGCTCATCCTGCTATGGACGTCATACAACGTAAACCTACTTTTTGTGACATTTTAATTACTCGTACACGTGTATCACACAGTACCATCAAGTTCAAATATAATGGCTGATTTGGTGCAACATCGACGTATTTACAATATTGCAGGAGATACAATCTTAGCTTATAAATATTAAATAGTTTTTTCAAAAAACTGCAATTACGCCATTGTTGCACCAAATGAATAATGCGATAAAGTATGAGTGAACAAAGTTATCCCTAGTTCTGCTATTATTGCATTAACCACTAAAGCAGTACCAGGAATTATATGCTGTGTTAAAGCTATCAATTCAAAGTTTCTCTTAGAGTATATAGTATGAAGTCCTATTAATGTGCATACATCATGAAAATACAAGGGTATTTACAATTATAAATATTATATTCAACTTAGCACATATTATTTATTCTAAAGGATAGCTTACCTAATATTTTAGGTCGGACACTAGCGTGAGACTGTAAACGTGACGGTTTAATATAGGTTCAAATCCACTCGGGGGAATATTTAATATTTTTATTTTCTTCGCGTTGGTAAAGCGCGGCGTTGAGTTCCGCTACTCAACACAACGCAATGTCTCAATAAGTCGATGGAAAGTAGAGAATGGAGTGTCTAAACACTAAGTTCCCAGGTTCCTTCTAACCTACTCACTTAAAGTAATAAGTAAATAAATAACTTATACACTTAACACGGCGTTTATATTTATATATGTATTACCTTAATTATTTTGAAGGATATAAATAGAAACTCTAATGATTCGAGGTGGTCATGAAGGTGGGTAGTAGAATCTAACAACGCACTTTATTTTAAGCATAAAGGGATTAATTTCAAGCCTACGCAAAGCTGTTAGCTATTTTTTTCGTTGCCAGAGTTATCTTACCCGCTAGGTTCAAGTATTACTGAAGTGAATTGTTATACTTAAGAAGCTATTATAGATATATGTTAGAAATCGGAAGCGGTTAACATTTTTAAAAACAAATATTTTCTATATGTTTCCAAATTATTCGGAAAGAGATGATACGTAATTGCAATAAGTGTTATGTACCACCCAATAACAATATTTCATACGACTTTTCTTCCAATAAGCGCCGTTGCCTACCAGCAACTGCCGCGATTGACTCAATTCCATTGCTTCTACAGCCTTTTTCAGCTATATCTACCCTCTTTTACATGAGTTTGCTAACAATATTAAGGAAAAATATTTTTTCTCCTTCCTCGTATGGCAATATCAATTATAATCATTATTATTTTTATATTTTATACATTTCGTTCTATTTGATCAAATTAAACTTCACACAATTTTTTTTTTCACATTGTATCCACTAGTGTTTAAGACACCCTATTTCCTCACTTCAATGGGAGTCGAACCAACTACCGCGCGCATCATCGCATCTATACTCACACTCTTGTCCCACTGCGCCACGAAATGCCACCTACACAATATTGCAAAATATTAAATTCAATTTTATTCAAGTTTAAAGATAAAAATATTTAGTTAATATTTTAAACATAAACAATATTTTTTTAATAACATTTTTATGACAGAAACATATATAAATACAAATAAAAACAAACATAAATCAATAATTTTGTAATTTTATGTGTATGTTTTTCAATTTGTTTAATACTGGACGAGAATAAGCTATTAGGCCTTCACTGGATTTTGGCTATAGTTAACTTTGGAAACTTGCAAATCTGAAGTAAAACCATAGTAGTCCAACTAAACGGAAGTAATGATATGCCAACTAAAGTTGTGGAGTTAGATCAATAAAATTTATAAACATATAAAAATTCCAGATCTTGAACATCATAATAGAAAAGCTAAGGCTTAAGAAAGAAGAACACGGTATACTGTAATAACAATTTATCAGTTCTTGATTACGGTATACAATAATCGTAAACAAATAAAAATTATTGAATTGATATTGTTTAATTTTTTTTTTTTTTTTTATGGAAAAGACATGGCAAACGAGCGTTCGGGTCACCTGATGGTAAGTGATTACCGCCGCCTGCGACCCCGTGCAACACCAGAGGAGCTACAGGTGCGTTGCCTGCCTTTAAGGTGGGTTGGGCGCCGGAGCCCGGCATTACCTGATGCGAAACGCAGTGGCATAAAGCTACTACTTCACGCCGGTTTTAAATACCGGGGGTGGTAATGATCCGGTCGAGTCTGCCCATGCGTGTTGCCATTGCTGGCGACGTGACTCTACCACACGTACTTTAGTCGCCTCTTACGACACCACCAGTACCAGGATGATCCTATTCTAGGCCGGGATCATACGGCAAAAAAAAATGTAAACGAAATAATTTTAAATTCGGTTCTTTGAATTAATTATATTTAAATTGTTTACTTTTTTCGCTTCGATAAAGCGAAGCGTCGAAATACGCAACTTTTTACTTTTCGCTCTAAATTTCACTAATAACCCGGGAATTAATGGATGTAGTATGGGATGAATTATAGAGTCTACCAGTATAAAATATCATATGCTATTTTAATATCCTTGAACTTTCTTCCAGTACTAATACAGGAAGAACCTATTGTTTCGATCCCGTTTTTCATTTCCTTTTATTTAAAATGCAATGCGCCACAGATAAAGTAACCCAACGATACGGTATTTTCAACTTTTTACGGTATAGACATCGAATTCAGGAACATGGCCTTATGGTCGGATTTACTTTTTCCTTTATTTAATTTTCCATTTTTTCAACTTCTTTCCCTTATTTTTATTTGAATTAAATTTATAAGCTACATTCATAAAATTGAGTGTTTTTAACTTGAGGACTCATGTACCAAATGCCAAAGCTATAAAATGTCGAAGGTCAGATGATATAAAATGCAAGTGAATATGCCGTTTCAACGCATAATATATCCGCCCACAGCTCGTTCCGTTGCTTTCCGACCTTCATTATCACTGATGTCACAAATATGATATCTGATTGAAACGTGATTCGAACAGTCGATAATATAAGTGTTATTACCTTATTTCTTTTGTTAATGACCTTCTTTATCTTTCTCCTGTGCATAGGCAGAGAGAAAGTAGTGCCAAAATACTCCGTTATCCTCCTTAATTTGGGATATTGCGTGTTGAGTGGCGAAAGTCAGCGCCGCTTTTTATGTTACAAAAGAAGTACACTTATTTAATTTTTTTTTTCAGTTTTTGCTAGTTTGATAAAACACATGAATATGACGACACATTAGTCATTACTTAAGCTTTAAGATTATGTACATGAAAAAAAACATATTTCTAACGCGACACACACTGGACACGCGCAATCTGTTAATACAAAATTAAATTCATAAATCAGCTTGGACGGTTTCTCCTGGGAAATACCTATGGAAATTTTGTTACATCTTACATTGTTCGCTGCACTATACTTCATACATAAATTTAAGTTTTAATCTCTAGGCCTCAGTTTTCGACAACTTTATAACGCGATTCGTGTTGGAAGTAATATTTAATTAGTAAGACCTCAAAGACAGACTCGTTTTACTAAAACAAATATAAACTAAGACCAAGATCAAAGTAGCAATTTACTTCCAAATCAATATTCTTAGTAAAGTTATTACAGAAGAGTAAATTGCGATAATATAAACATGAAGCGCTAATTAATTTTATTACTTCTCGTTTGAGGAATATGTATGAATTTATAAATCAAAATTAGCTGCGCGTTGTATCCCGCACACAGCAGGGTATGCAGAGGGAACTTAGTGTTAAGACATTTTCCGCCGAATTGTGGAGGCATTGCGTGTAGAGTGGCGGAACTCAACGCTGCGCTTTGCCTCGACACTAGAGTGAAAAATTAAAATATAAAAATCAAATCAGCTTCACACTGTATCCCGCACAGGGCAGGGTAGGCAGAGGGAACTTAGTGCTAATACACTCCGTTCCCCACTTTCCGCCGAGTTCTGGAGGCATTGCGTGTTGAGTGGCGGAACTCAATGCGGAAATGAAAATATAAATATAAATAAATATTAAAATTCTTCTAGTGGGGACCGAACCCACAACCAATAGCGCTTACAGTCATATTTTGAGCCCCTGCGTCACGACTGATCTCAATATGTATATATATTGAGTAAAATGATTAGTTTGCATTTCGGAAATATTGTATTAACATTATTTTAACTTAAAATATTTGTTAATTGAAATTTTACAATATAATATGATATGATATAAAATAAAATCTCCTGTTTGAAATGATTACTTCATTAACTTAATGGACCACATATGCACATCATGATCTGAATTCGAATGGCGAATAAATTAAAGATTACGTTGCAATTAATGTCAAAAACTAGTTTAAGTAACATTTAATATAACTTTTGCTAATATTAAAGAAAATATCTAAAATAGTCAAAAGTTTAAATGCATGATAATTCCAGGTTCTAAAATAATTTGAATTAAATACATGCACATAAACGCCTAAGCCTTTGAATATTTTTTAATGAAATTTGGTACAGTCGTAGACTTGACCTTGGAGAGGGACATGGGATATCCACACATATGAGTACACGTCCTGACATCTCATTAACCATCCTCGAATGCTAAGAGACAACCACACCCGCGATCGCACATAAACACATGGGCTGACACATCTACACAACCATACAAGTCAAAGCACCACTCAGAACCTATATTGACTCCACACGGCTCCACTCGCTGTGTACACAAACCGCAGCTTTGAGTGAAGACTTTGGTGATGTAACAAAATTTGTAAGTTTCTGAACATTAGTAAATGCGGATGCAGATATACTCACACTTCTTCTTCCTGGCATTAAATTTGTAAACACCAATGCAATGATCATGAATGGAAATATTTATTACCTCCCTAACCCTATTTATTGTATACTTAAAAATCAGGTACATAATAATATTTATAGAAATTGCCTTACTTTAGAAATAAATGATCAACGTGATCGGTATTTTGGCATACCAATATCAAAAGTCAGAATCATATTATATGGAACGTAAAATAATAAAACTATATATTTGAATATGACGGTGGGAACAGTTTTGACCTAATTTTGGCTCATAATGGATAGTAAACCAAAATAGGATGGCAAGGATCAGAAAGTTCACGAACAAAGTTTCGGACTTTTCCTAGTTATGATATATATTTATGTCGTGCTTAATAAAGATTATTTCTGAGAAAGTAAAAAGATCAAGATAGCTTCTAGATGTGCACCGCTTATGTTGAAATCACAGTCACACTCATATTTATATAAATTATATTATTAATCTACTCTAAATTCCAGTGTTAAATTAGCTTTAAGGTTCTATTTAACGCGGGAGGTAATTTAATCTATTCCTAGTTATAATAGACAATAGTTGCAGCCATTTCGATTATAATCCATGCCATAGTTTCCGCGTATTATCTCTGAAATTATCTCATATATTAATATGTAATTTTGATCTACATATCTAATTTTAGATAAATCAATTTTGAAACTTAATTGTGTAAGATATCACAATGTGTTATTGTGTAATCTAATGTATTTTCACGCTGCATCCCTAGCGGGGTAGTCAAAGAGAAGGGGGCGCGAAATGCTACGGTCTCTGCATACCTCTATCGCCGCTCTCCTCTATTTCTATACCTAAATATAAACATTAATAACAGCCATCTAGAACTTTCACTGTCATAGAAAAGTTTCTTTGTTCTTTGTAACGTCTAATTTTCATTACAACATCGCATAAGATGATTTGAAATATTAATCCTTTTTTTTTCGTGAGGAAATCCTTTTACGGATACCAACCCGAGTGGGGACTCGAGCGGGTTATGTGGGGCTCACGGACCGGCAGATGTTAGGCCGTCCCAATATCCACTAAAACCTCACGGTGCTCCTCCTCGACCGCCACTGGCCGCGAGACGCGGGGACAATAGTCGTCCGCGAAACGCGGCGGCGGGAGCCTGCAAAGGCACGTCGCGGAGTCAAGGGTGTGTGGGCACCC
>DWLH01000379.1:0-21793 GCA_018249795.1 Heliconius telesiphe telesiphe
TGCTTCCAGATGAGTGTTCCACTGGAGTTTGGAATCTATAGTTAAACCTAAGAAAATAGCTGATTCCGACACATTGAGGGTTTCTCCTTTAATTTCTAGACTAAGATCACGTTTTTAACGTTTGGTAAAGCAAATTTAATACATTTGGTTTTTTTAGCATTTAACATTAAATTATTCTTATCAAACCAATAAAGAATATGGGATAATGCACTATTCACATTATAATAAAGCAAATTAAAAATACAGAGATGACAACGTAGGTTGTAAAATATATTATTAGATTTATATTTCCATATTTCTAAGATGAATATACATATATGTACTTGCTTAAAATGCATATTGTATAAAAATCTCTAAGTAAAAGGAAAATAGAGAAAACTACTATCTAACAATTTAAAAAAAAATAAAAAATCAGTTTCACGCTGTATCCCGCACACAGCAGGGTAGCCAGAGGAACATAGTGATAAGATATTCCGTTCCCCACTTTCCGCCGAATTTGTCGAGTCATTGCGTGTTAAGTGGCGGAACTTAACGCCGGACTTTTGCCTTGGTGCCAGAGCGAAGAAATAAGAATATTAAGAAATAATAATTCATATTCTCTAGTGGTGATTGAACCCACAACCGTCGCGTTTCAGTCACACCCTTGTGCCACTGGGCCACGACGGCCCCAAAATTTAAATTTATTTTTATTATTATTATTCCTTAGCACTACATACACTTGGTCCGTACCCTTTTTTACAATATTATTATATCTAATTTCCTTATCAAATATATTAATTGCATTATTGTTTACATACAATTAATACCTATTATAAGAAAATGTTATTTTTAACTTTACATTATTTTACAAAATTTTACTTAGATCTAAGGTATGTATGTAACAAATTTATCTAGTGTTAGAAATCGGAAGCGGTTATTGTTTTTAAAAAAATATATATAAAAACACATATCGTCTATATGATTCTAGACTATTTGGAAAAAGATACTATGTAATTGCAATAAGTGATAGTCTCGTCCTGGACGCTCGTGAAGTGTTGGCGATCGCGGGGGAATGCCCCGCGTACGCTAATCAGGGGTGGTTATGACAGTTGGGCCCCGTCGCGCCGAGGCATATTTTGGGTTTGCGACAGTAATTGGATCGTCGGGATCTAGAAGGACGCTTCGAAGGCGTCGAAGAAGCGGGTGTGAATCCCCGATTGACACAATTCCACTGCTTTTATAATCTTTTTCACCAACATCTACCCTCTTTTACGAGAGTTCGCTAACACTATTGTGAATGTTTCGAAGAGCTCAAACATAAAACTTTACTTTTGAATATATTTACTTTTTTTTGTTATGTATTTTTTTTAAACATGTAAAGTGATTAGATATATGGAAAAACCAGACAAGCGCGAGCTCACCCACCGAGAGTTTTGTCTAAAAATTATAGGTCTCGAATTTTTTCCGAAATTCAGCTTTAATCTGATACCTCACTTGAACTAGCGGCTTTAAAATCTCTAGTTCAAGTTATAATGTTAGCAAAAATTGATATTAATACCGATTGGTATTAATACCTATTTAAGGCTATTATTTTTTTAGGATTTAACCACAAATATATAGTTTTTTGATATTTTCTGAATTAGTACTACATGTAGATGCTAGCTGTCATAATTATAGGGCAACCGGAATCTCAACCGGAAAAAGTATCTTTTTTAAGTAAATGTAGAAATACGATTTTTACCGGAAATTAATTGACCGTAGATTTTTTTTGTTTTATGGAAAAGACAAGGCAAACGAGCGTTCGGGTCACTTGATGGTAAGTGATTACCGCCGCCCACGACCCCGTGTAACACCAGAGGAGCTACAGGTGCGTTGCCGGTCTTTAAGGTGGGTTGGGCGCCGGAGCCCGGCATTACCTGATGCGAAACGCAGTGGCATAAAGCCACTACTTCACGCCGGTTTTAAATGCCGGGGGTGGTAATGATTCGGTCGAGTCTGCCCATGCGTGTTGCCATTGCTGGCGTCGTGACTCTACCACACGTACTTTAGTAGCCTCTTACGACACCACCAGTACCAGGATGATCCTATTCTAGGCCAGGATCACACGGCAAAATAGATTTGAGTATATTTGAGTATAAGGTTTGAATTTCAAATTTATATCTGTAAGAGCTCCTGAAATAAAGGCTCTTGATAGACAGACAGACAGACGGACGGACGGCCAACAAAATGTTTTTATAAGGGTTCGTTTTTTCTTTTAAAGGTACGGAACCCTAAAATATATTTCACCGTCGACGGCTTACCAAGCTTTTTATGTAATCACCAGCGCCGTTATTAAAAACAAACCGCAAAATTACTAAACTAATGTTCTATAGGACAACACGCTAAATGTGCAAACTAACTAGAACAGAGCCGCCATCGTAGTACAGAGGGACTTCTAAAAAATATGTATTCAATGTGAAAGAATAAAAAGTGAAAGAATAAAAAGAATGTGTAATTTCTCCATAGATATACAGTTTTATATTCTGTCATAATGAACAGCTTTAATCCTTTGCATACAAAGGTATCCCGTAGTAAATCTATATTTTTCAATTATTATTACCAGTACAGTATCGATACTAATGTGGTATCTTTTTATATATATTTAATATTTTTTTGCCATTTAGTGTTTTTCAAGTGGAAAATATAGAAATTTTTTTTTGTTTGAGAGATTTTTTTATTAACTATAAAAATGTTAGTAGTTTTTATAATTCTAATAGAATTAAACAACTTCCTAAAATGTTCTTTCCTTGCATGCGTAATAACTATTGGGATCTAGTAAACAAAAAAAATACATTCTCAAATATATATTATATATATGTTATTATAATCTCTATATATAATGAAACAGTAAAAATATTTTGTCTGTACATTTAGTAATTTTTGATTGAAATGGATAGAGAGAGGGACACTTAAAAAGAATAATAGAAAACAAAAATATATTTTTTTAATTTCATGTCTGTATGTCTGTCTGCCTGTATGTATGACCACGTTAATCTCCGAAAGTTCTGAACCGATTTACTTAAAACTTTCACCAATTGTTTTGTTTTAACTCAGAATAACATTTGTTTCATTAAAATCGGTTAATTAAAAAAAAAGTTATCGTAATTTAAATGAACTCATGGCATTAGTTTGCAATCTATATCTATACTTATAATAAATGTATAATTGTTTATAATAAATTTGTATTTTCAACTGTATAGTATGTATTTATGGCCTAAGATCCCATTGCATAAATCTGTAGGGATCAATGATTCTAATGAAACTTATATTTAAGAAAGATACATGATAGTACAATAGATTACACTAGGGTTGCCTAAAAGAATCCTGCCGCAATCACCTTTAATTAATGTTTTTCGTAACTCGTTTTTGAAGAAAATTGCACTCATATGTTTTTTATGTGAATCGCACATCATTTGAAAGAAAATCGCATAAGAAATGGGAAAAACAATGGTTGCCAGCTCTCAGTCTGCCGCAAGCCCAGGGTTGCCTGGTTTAAAGAGGTGTTAATATTTGCACTCATGTGTTTTTTTAATAAATTATCTATCAAATTAAAGCTTATTTTTTTCTCATCACTAAAACACATGGTTGCCTCGAAAATGACTGCCGCAAGCAAAGGTTGCCATCATTTGAAATATTTTATTCCGATTCCGTTTGGCTGAGAATAGACGATGGAATGCGCGGTTTGCCTTATGTTTTAAAGTAAAATATTATATAATAGAAGGTCAATCTTAAAATTAATGTTTATTCATATTAAGTACATACAAAAAACGATTTAAACATGAAATCATCCTTAATTTTTAAGTGAAATAATATATCCATGATATTAAGTCTTTGCTAAATCTGTTTTCTAAATACTAATACTCATTTAAATTATCATTATAAAACGACTAAGTTATCTAATTAAATTAACGCTTACAAATATTGATCTATTATAAGGTATTAATTACATCATGTTTCCTTAAGATAATGGAGGGTGACAATTATTGCGTATATTTTTTTTATTAATTAAGAAAATATGGAAAATTACATTTCAATAAACTCTCTCTCTCTCTCTTCGTCCTCTGCTCGTTGGCTTTGACAACGGTTTTTTTTCTCCTGCAATTTTTAAGAATTTGCATAGGAAAGACATACATATAATTATAATTATAATAAACAAAACTAATTTAGCAAAAATAAATTCGAAGAAATTACGACAGTAATGCCGATAAATAAATGCAATTTAGAGTTTATGACCAGGAGTGGGCACATATCATGTCTACTTTTTACTATAGATAAACATTTTGCGGCGGCATACAAAGCACACCAAATGCAATAAAATTATTTTCGAAGATGTATTGTTTCTAAATGCAATAAAAGTGCAGATGGCCAACTGGGATGTTTTTGAGCATATTGCTTGCGTTTTGTGTTAACTATAATTTTAAAAACTGACTTGAAAATGAAGATGTGTTTTTTAAGCGACAGGAGAAAAAGAATAATTGAATTTAATGATGAATCACTCCAAAAGTGTAGACTTATGTTATTGTTTCGCCAAAAATGAATTCCGTATTAGGTACGCTCAGAAAACTATTTAAATATGAAATCATCCTTATTTTTCAAGTGAAATAATGAATCCATGATATTGAGTCTTTGCTAAATCTGTTTTCTAAATACTAATAATACTCATTAAAATTATCATTTTAAAACGGCTAAATTATCTAATTAAATAAATATCGATCTACTGTATTAATTACATCATGTTTCCTTAATATAACGAAGGGTGACAATTATTGCGGATATTTTTTTTTATTAATTAAGAAAATATGGAAAATTACATTTCAATAAACTCTCTCTCTCTCTTCGTCCTCTGCTCGTTGGCTTTGACAACTAATAACATTTGGTTTGCTTTGTATCGCGCCGCAAAATGTTTATCTATAGTAAAAAGTAGACAACTAATTGATATGTGCCGACTCCTGGTCATAAACTGTAAATTACATTTATTTATCGGCATTACTGTCTTAATTATTTCGAATTTATTTTTGCTAAATTAGTTTTGTTTATTATAATTATATTATATATATGTCTTTCCTATGCAAATACTTAAAAGTTGCATGAGAAATAAACCGTTGTCAAAGCCAGACATGGATTCATTATTTCACTTGAAAAATAAGGATGATTTCATGTTTAAATAGTTTTTTGTATGTACTTAATATATTTAAAATCATCATTTAACAGGTGAATAGCTAGAATAAACATTAATTTTAAGATTGACCTTCTATTATATAATATTTTACTTTAAAACATAAGGCAAACCGCGCATTTCATCGTCTATTCTCAGCCAAACGGAATCGGAATAAAATATTTCAAATGATGGCAACCTTTGCTTGCGGCAGTTATTTTCGAGGAACCATGTGTTTTAGTGATGAGAAAAAAAAAGCTTTAATTTGATATATAATTTATTAAAAAAACACATGAGTGCAAATATTAACATTAAGTGACCTCTTTAAACCAGGCAACCCTGGGCTTGCGGCAGACTGAGAGCTGGCAACCATTGTTTTTCCAATTTCTTATGCGATTTTCTTTCAAATGATGTGCGATTCACATAAAAAACATATGAGTGCAATTTTCTTCAAAAACGAGTTACAAAAAACATTAATTAAAGGTGATTGCGGCAGGATTCTTTTAGGCAACCCTAGTGTAATCTATTGTACTATCATGTATCATTCTTAAATATAAGTTTCATTAGAATCACTGATCCCTACAGATTTATGCAATGGGATCTCAACCTATTAGTAAAACGTCGTTTTCGAATAATGTAAATATATATTAAATGAAATTTAACATTAAACGGGATTTTTTAACTGTCCGAACAGTTACAGTTTAACTTTAAGCCCAATAGATAGCGCTGTAAATAAAGCATCATTTTCTGAATGGTGCTGGTAAGATTTTTGGCTAAAGAATGACATTCGAAACGTCACGTGATTATATGACTGTTGATAAAAATATATATTTTAAAAGCATTATTGTATATAGTACAAACAATAAACTAAACAAAATTGGATTGTTGGTGAAGGTTACCTTCATAAATCATAAAAAAAATCGAAAAATCCTTATGTCTTATATAAATTATAGAGGTGTAAAAGTAACGAAATCGCGCGTATCATTACATATAGTATATAGTATGTCGCGGTGTCGTAACATTTTGAATTTGTGTAAAACACATTTGTACATTATATACCAAGCTGAATTAGGTGCATTTTTTCACTTTTCTGTATTTTGATGCAGATCTTTTTTTTAGCTTCGCAAAGTGCTCCACATCGTAGAATGGGCAGAGGAATAGGGATCTAGTGTTAAGACATTTCGTTTCCATTAAAACAATTTGGTTTTTTCACTTTCCGCCGCGTGTTAAAAAGACTTCATGTCTTGAATACTTTGTCTTGTATACTTTGAGTTTTAGTTATTTTAAATTTAGTTTTATTTAAAAGTTAAGTGTATTTTTAACACACAGCTTATCAATACATACGCACATACATATTCGGTACTTGCGTGAACCGAAACAGTGTAGGTACAAATGATACGAAAAATGCGAGTAACGAAATGCATTCGTGAGTAACGTTTCTTTACTCGGTACTAGGTGGCGCAACCGTTACTAAGTAACAAATACTTACGGTTTGCTACAGCTCTAATAAATTACTATAAGTAATAAAAAATCATATTATAGTTGTCAGTCAATCCTGTTTATTAAATCAATAATCATGTAGTTCAAGCGGGCGAAGCCGCGGGCGGGCCGCTAGTATAATATATAAGATATAATATGTTATTTTAATTTTTATCTTAAAATAAATAAATGTATTTTGATCTAATTTATTGTCTTAAAAAACCCCAATAATATTTTTTCTTATGAAAATCGAAAACACGGTTCTAATAATTTTCACTTAATACATTTATTAAAACAGCAGCGTACTTCCCTGTACAAACAAATAATTTACGATTTTAAGCGGGCGAAGCCGCGAGCTGATCGCTAGTTAACAATATATTTAAAATGTTTTTATCGTTATTTGCTTTGATGTGGAGTTTTTTTTTATAAAATTCATAAAAAATTAAACGTTTCTTACTTTTATTATTATTCTATTTAACTAATTAAATAAACTTTGATTTTTTAAATATTCGAGTAAAATGTATTTTTAATTAGGTACTTAACCTTGCCCAAAATACTATTTGATAAAAAAATAAGTACTATGGTTCTATGTGTACCATACTTGTACGACTGCAAAGATGTAAAAGTGATAAATAGCGACCAACTTCGTGAAGCCAGTCGTGGCACAGAGACACAAGTATGTGACTGTCAACGCGACTGGTTGTGAGTTCGATCCCCATTCGAGGAAATGAAATATTTATTAAAAAAAATTATTATTATTTCTTGGCTTTGATGTCGAGGTCAAACGCGGCGCTAAGTTTCGCCACTCAACACGCAATGCCTCCAGAATTCAGCGGTAAGTCGGGTGCGAAGTGTCTTTACACTAGACTCGCTCTGCCTACCCAGCTACATACGGGGTACAGCGTGAAGCTAAAATAAAAAAATATTAGCACTAAAAAATATTACTACCGTAGTATCTTGAACTATTTAGAGTTTACGAACACTCATTAAATTTAAATAAAACGTGAGTGAAGATGTTTCGTGATCTCACATACCTAATATAGGAAAAAACGTTCTGCGTCAAGCTTCAAATTGCTCAATATTTACGCAAGGTTGTTTTATGTTCAAAAACTGTAGGTATGTTAATTTTTAGTTTATGATAAAAATTATATGGCATATAATTTTGTCAGAGGCTAGTCATGGCACAGGACCACAACCGCGTGAGTGCAAACGCGACAGGTTGTGAAAAAAATATTTAATATTTTATTTTTTTCGCTCTGGTGTCGGGGCAAAGGGCGGCGTTGGGTTCCGAAATTTAATAAAAAATGCCTCCTGAATTCGGCGGATAGCCAGGAGCAGAATGTCTTAATACTACGCCCCTTCTGCCTACCCTGCTAGGCGGGATACAGCGTGAATTTGAAAAAAAAAAAAACTAAAGGTAAGATACGCTAACTTATAGTTCATGAAAAAATATAATATATATTTTTCGTTTATCTCTGCGTATGTATATCTTTTATTATTTAGGTTACTTACCACGTAATTTATATCGTAAATCGACCTTTACAACACGTGTGGCAACGTTGGCAACGTATTTGAGATGAATTATAATACACGTATTATAAGTAAGTATAGTGTCGATACAATTTTTTTACACTTAATATCACAAAGAAAATTAGAAAGTCGCAGATTATGAATACTTAAGACGGCATGTAAGCTTAAACTTCCTCTTTCGTGCCCGCTTTCCTCCCTTTATTCTCCTGATACCTGTAGCTGATGCGTCGCTTGATGTTTAAATTCCATAATATGTAAAGACTACTTCTAATTCATTATTAGACTGAATATATTTTCGAAACGACCACTACTTTTTCAAGCCGTCTTCTTAGCCTTTTTGAGCTCGTCACTTTTTTTTTTTTTAATTTGGCAACCACAGAATTTAGAATTTTACCATGTAAAATATATTTGCATGCTTACATTCCTTTTGTATGTCAAATATTGGTATTACACCCATTTTACACGCTAATAGTAGCTGTATGAAGATGTTAATCTACATTAGTAGATTAGTAATTGTGGGCCTAGCAGTATTTGACAACATAATTATCTTCGAAAGTAGAAAAATTGTGGTAAAAAATTAAGGCCCAAAGCACTCTCCTAAGGGTATGTACATACATCATTGGATACAGTTTCTGTTATTAACAAATACCTGGATGACTTCTTCACAAGGAACACAAATACATTGTTTCAGGCAGGAGCTAAGTTTCAATTATGTCACCATTTTTAGGGTTCCGTACCTTTTAAGGAAAAAAGGAACCCTTATAAGATCGTCTGTTGTCCGTCTGTCTGTCTGTCTGTCTATCTGTCTAGAACACATATAGGAACGCTTGGAGATACAGAGTTGAAAATTAAACCATAACAAAAAAAAATCTACATTTACTTATATTGAAAGGAGAACTCTATACACTGGATATAACAATTATAAACCTTCACTCTTTGTATCACTTTATTAACACTTTGAACTTAGGGCTATCACTTATAACGCTTAACACTTTACTTAAATCACTTAGATCTACTATCATTTAAATAACTTTTGCTCAGTGATTGTTGCGTGTATTACAACGTTAGGAAGACTGTATTCAATTGTGCTTTTATGGTGTTTTTATAGTACAACATCCCTCCCAAAACTAAGCTTACCGGAAGTATCTCAATTTCATGATTCACAATAAACATAATTTCAGTAGATCATAAATCAAGTATATTAACAATATTTAATTTTAAATAACAACTCTACCATTAGTTACAGTATTTCATTTAGTTTATAATCTCATAACAATATTATATAGCAACTTCCTATAATAACTCAATCACTAATAAAATATTTAATTGAACTCAAGTTACTAATTCATAATAACAATATTTATTACAACACATACATATATATTAACAAAAGAGTTTCTTTTATAATTTTTATTTTCACTCACAATATAAAGTAAGTAAGTAAGTAATATAGTAAATAAAGAGAAGTTGTTGTAACAATATCACAACGACTTCTCTTTATTTACATACACAATTTTATTTCGTTTCGTTCTGATTAATCATATTAACATCTCTTTTACTATAAACTCATATTTAATACTACCGCTACTATTCTATTATTGCTATTTCTACGCTGTCAAGGTTGACCTAGAATTATGAAATTTGGCAGCTAGCATCTATAGGTATTACTAGTCTCAGTTTTCAGGGAAAAATCTGAAAACTATACATTTGTGGTTAAATCTTTAAAAAATAATATCCTTAAAAGGTGGATTGATATTAAAGCTGCTAGTGAAAGTGAGGTATCAGATGAAAGGGCTCTATGATGATGAAATATATGATGAAAGGGCTAAGATAAGCTTTAATTTTAATAAAATATACAGGCCTATGTCTTCTTGAAAAAAATGTTTTTTTTTTCTACATTTACTTAAAAAAAGATATGGCCGTTTATGTAGCTAAAAATGCGTATTACGACACAGTGTTTCCCAACGTGGGGCCCACGACCCACTGGGGGGCAATTTGATAGTTAAGGGGGGGCTATTCAAAAATGAACTCGATACAACTTTAACCCTTTCGCTTCGGCCCATTATATGCGATGCATAGGTCTAGTCAGTCATCGGTGCTAAATTTAACAAAAAAAGGCAAATTCTTAAATAATTGCCGTAAATATTAATTATTAGGTATAATTTCATTTGACGAGATCAAAATATCAATTGGGTGATTGGAGTCTTCAAGGAGACCACGGGCCCATCGCAAATTTGGTACGCAGCATCTAAAGGTAGTACTAGTTCAGGAAAAAATCAGTCAGAAAAAAAAAACCGTCTTCAAGAAGTAGGAGATCAACGCTTTTTGCAATAATCAACATATATAAAAAATATATACAAAGACGAGTTTTAGTTTATTTTATCTATATTGAGATAGTTTGCAATTTCTATGATTTAACCGACTTCTGTCTTTCTCTCAGAACTTTTGACTGAGTGAATCGATTTTGATGATTCTATTTATTTGAAAGCTAGTATTTTCCGTGTGGTCCCATTTTTATTTGATCCATTTCTGTGAATTGTATTCTTACATTTTCATTGAGTATGTGCGTAACAGATGGACGAATAACTCAATATCCCGCCAACCGAGTTTGATGATGTTTTATCATAAAGGATACACTTTAAGTGTATTTTGGTTAGGTTCTGATTATGGGATCCGGTTAAAATTGAAGAAGTCGGTGTTTTTTTGTTAAAAATTAATAGTTCAAGTGAGGGATACCTCACTTGAACTATTAAAATGATAGGGCTCTGGCTAAGCTAAGCTTGAATTTCAGAAAAAGCTAGAGACCTCCAATTTTTGTACGGAACTTTCGGTTTTTTCTGTTCATGGAACCACGACTGTCCACTGGTGTTTTGGTTAATAAACCACAGAATTTTCAGGAAATCATGAGGTCGTAGATCTGATTATATGGTTTGAATTTCAACTCGATATCTCTAAGCGTTCCTGAGATAAAGGTTCGCGACAGACAGACAGACGGACGACAAAGTGATCTTATAAAGGTTCTTTTTTCCCTATAAGGTAAGGTATTTAATCTTTTAAAAACATGTTAACTTAAACATAGAAATGGTAAAACTTTAAACTATAAAAGTTAACTAACATAAAAAATCATAATGTACTTCCTAATGTCGAAGAAAGCTGAACTTCTACAGTGACTTCTACAGCTTTCTACCACTTTATGAAGTACCTTATGAATTTTGATGATCGTCAGATTTTTGGAGTAAATATCCGAGATTTTTAGATATTAATAAAATTTAAAGTACAAGAGCTACGCAAATGAAACTTAATATAAATATATTAAATAATCAATCTACTATTTACACCATATCCAGCAAATTTTGTTTATATATTTTATAATATGGAAACCCACGTTATGGGGATCCAAAATAGAGACCCCCCTTGCGCTTTGCTTAGCTTGTCTTGGCGGGGCCAATAAAAACATAATTATCTAAAACTCAAAACTAAATTACCGTTGTTTATCATTATTGTTGGCTTTTGTCGGTGAGAACACTTTTTGTCATTTTAAAATGAGCGGATACGATTTGTTATACGACACAAAAAAATCAAACACATTACTTTTATTGTATTTAAATAAATCTAAAGAGGTATAGAATAACTATAGAGCTATTAAAATATAACAGAATGGCCGTCGTGGCGCAGTGGCATATCGTCACTGTAAATGCCGTATATTTTCATTTCTTCACTTTGGTAAGAAGGCAAAGCGCGGTGTCAAATTCTGCCCCTTAACACGCATATCATAAATTCGACGGACAGCAGAGAACGGAGTGTCTTAACACTAGGCTCCCTCTGCCTACCCTGCTACATGTGGGATACAGCGTGAAGATGAAAAAATATATAAGAAACAAACAGTCAATATAGCTAACCGGCTAATAATTCATTTTAGGTGAAGCTAGAAATTTGAGATAAATAAAACCGGATAAGCGCGAGTCAGGCTCGACCGCCGAGGGTTCCGTACAAAAACTATAGGTCTCGAGCTTTTTCTGAAATTTAAGCTTAGCTTAACCAAAGCTCTTTCATCCGTTATTTCACTTGAACTAGCGGCTTTAATACCAAATGTTGCCCCCCTTTTATTATTATATTTTAGGATTTAACCACAAATGTATAGTTTTCAGATGTTTCAATACTACCTGTAGATGCTAGCAGCCAAATTTCAAAATTCCAGGTTAACTGGAAGTACTCTATTCATTTACATTATCTTTATAGTGTCGAAATACGCGTTTTTTACTATTTAAAGCTATAATTTTTTAGGATTTAACCACAAATATATAATTTTCAGATTTTTCCCTGAACGAGTACTACTTGTAGATGCCAGTTGCCAAATTTCATAATTCTAGGTTAACCCGAAGAGCCCCATTAGTTTTGAAGTTTTTTATTAATTTTGAGTGTAGAAATACATTTTTTTTGGCTATATCTTTTTTTTAAGTTAAATTTGTTTAATGTTTTTTTTTTCAGAAAATCATGGGGGGGGGGAAATCATAGGTATATGTTTTGAATTTCAACTCGATATCTCAAAGCGTTCCTGAGATAAAGGCTCTTGACACACGGAGAGACAGATAGACAGAAAGACAGACAAATGGACTACAAAGTGATCTTATTCCTTTTTTCCTTAAAAGGTGCGGAAACGGTTTAATTGGCAAATACGTACACTTGTATAAATAAATTATTTACTCACAAATTATGTTTAGCTTATGTTTAAGTTATTCTTTTCCAATAGTATATAGGAGTATGTTTTATGGGTATACAATATAAAGAAAAAAATTGCTATCCATATGTCTTATACCTATTTATTTTTTTCAGCTTCACTCTGTATCCCGTACACAGTGTTAAGACATTCCATTCTGCACTTTCCGCAGAATTCTGGAGGTGTTGCGTTTTGAGTGGCGAAACTCGAAACCAAAACCAAGAAATGTAAATATCAATTTAAATAAATATTTCATTCGGGGTTAGTAGGTTAGGGTAGTTCGTTAGGGGGTCCAAGATGAAAGGCTCGCAGCGACTCCTGCCAGCTCTTACAAGGGCTGCAACGTTCCATCCGCCACGTGTACCTCGAGAGAGCGCACTGATGCGTCCTCCCAAGGCGACGCGCACCAGTGTTTCCCCGCTGGTGTGTCAAGTGACGAATGCGGCGTTGAGGACCGCCACCCAACACGCCATGTCCGAAACGGCGGGAGGTGGAGGACGAAGCTACAAATAGCTAAGTGGAATGTAAGAGGAGGGATGGAAGAAAAAATGAATGAATGATTAGATGTGATGGATGATAGAGATTTGGATGTCGTTTGTGTGACTGAGACCAAGCGAAAGGGCAATGAACGGCGCACCAGAGAGCGAGCGGGGATGTCAAGGTGTAGGTGTGTTATTGTCCTCTCGATTGGTTAGTGCAGCGGTTGAATACATGAAAAATTTATAATATGTGGCGATTTGAACGGATGGGTCGGAACTGCGCGAAGCGGTTACGAGGGAGTGCAGGGTCAGTATGGTGACAAGAGAATAAATGAGGGTGGAAAGCTTATATTGGAAATTTGCAAGGAAAGGAATTTGTTTGTGGCAAACACTATGTTTGACCACAAACAAATTCACATGTATACATGGGAGCGAACGGAAGGGAAAAGTATGATTGATTTATTCCTAGTGGATCAGCGTATTCGAAATCAAGTCATGGACACACGAATGTTTAGGGGCTCTGATCTGGGAACAGACCACTATCTAGTCGTTGCTAGAATAAGGGATCTGTTCGCAGTTTGGCGCAGCTACACGAGGTGTCCAGACTTGGAGTCGAATTACCGCATAAGAAGCTGGAAGCTTCAAGACCCACCGACTAGAAAGGAATATCAAGAAAGAGTTTCCAAAAAGCTAGACAGCAGTGAATCTGGAAATTGAAATATGCTGGCAGAACCTTAGGGATTGTATGAAGGAAGCAGCGATAGGGGTATGTGATAAAGGGAAAAGAGGCTTTAGCAAAAAGCGTGACGAATGGTGGGATGATGTAGTGCAAGATGCTGTAGAAAGAAAGAAGAAGGCATGGCAGGATTATAAAGCCTCTGGTAAGGATAAAAGTATGAGAGGGGTAAAAAAGAAAGAGTATAAGCTGCAAAAGCACCAGACGAATGTACTGATAAAGATGAAGCGTGAAAAGACAGAGAATGAAAGAGATGAAAGGTTAACGAACAACTTCAGGACACACGAAGCTTTTCTGGCGAGAAATTAGTGTTTCTTGAGGTTGCTTGCTAACCTGTAGAATGAAAGAGGTGCTTTAGAAGGACGGTGAGATTCTAACTGAACAACCACACCTTTTGCAGCGATAGGCGGAATTTTACAAGGAGATGTATGAATGTGATGACGCCTCAGTCTCAAGTAACAGCGAATAGCTGAGTCTTGATGTAGCTGATGGCAAAATCAGTGTAACAGAAGTTGAGTGTGCAATACGAAGTCTGAAATGTGGTAAGTCAGCGGGAGCAGATGGAGTTACTGCCGAGATGATCAAATATGGTGGGCCACGCGTCTTCAAGGGGGCTTTAGACCTGGAAGAAGGTGTATGGATCAGATCATTTCCCTCCGCATGATCACGGAAAAAATTTTGGCCGTTAACCAAAAAGTTTTCTGTGCTTTTATGGACTTGGAAAAGGCGTTTGACAGAGTTGTAAGAGCGAAATTATGGGAGATACTACCCCGGTACAATGTGAGCGGACCCTTGCTGCAGGCTGTAAAAGTCTCTTTACAGAGATCACTCAGACTGCGTGCGAGTAGGAACTGACATGTCGCCCTGGTTTGACATCCGATCGGGTGTTAAACAAGGTTGCGCCATGTCAGCTTGGTTGTTCAATTTGTATTTGGATAGCGGTATCCAAGGAGTGAAACAAAATGATATGGGAGTGAAAGTAGGTGACCTGAATGTGAATTGCCTGCTATACGCAGATGATGCAGTGCTTATTGTATCATCAGAATGCGAGTTTCAGGCATTGATCACCACTCTGAAAGAAGGGTGTGAATATAATGGTCTAAGCCTCAATGCGAATGGGACAAAGGTTCTGATTTTTGAAAGAGATGAAGAAAGGACGGAATGCAAGATCAGTGTGAATGGTAAGATATTAGAACAAGTGAACGAAGTGGAATACTTGGGAAGTATGTTCAGTAGAGATGGAAGACGAAATGGATGTGGAAAGGCGTATTGCTGCCGGTAACAAGGTTAATGGAGCCTTAGCTGCATTGATGAGACGGCGAAACGTCAGCACAGCTGCGCGTTTGGCCGTACACAATGCAGTTTTGGTACCGTCTCTATTATACGGCAGCGAAACGTGGCTATTACAGAAGAAGGATGAAAGAAAGATGAAAGCTGTGGAGATGAGATCTCTTCGTAGGATATGCGGAGTCAGCTAAGCTGATCGAATCCGCAAAGAAGAGGTACACAGAATGGCAGGTACTAGCGAGGATGTCACGGTGAGAATGAAGAAGAACGTGCTCAGCTGGTTTGGGCACGTCGAACGAATGAGTGATGAAATGATGGCAAAGAAGATTTATGATGGAAAAGTGAGCGGTAAGAGAGGTAGAGGGAGACCTCGGTTGATCTTCGAAAACACAGTATCGAAGATACTGGAGGAAGGTCACGTTAAGAGCATGAGGACCCCACCGGAGGGCAAGTATGAAGAGGTTGATGACAGTGGACGAGGTGAAAGAGGTCTGTAGAGACCGTAGCGTCTGGCGCTCCGTTCTCTCTGACTACCCCGCTAGGTATAAAGCGTGAAGCTAGATTAGATTAGAATAAATATTTCCTTTCCTCGAGTGGGGATCGAACCTACAACCAGTCGCGTTCACAGTCACACTTTGTGCTCCTGCGCCACTACTGGCCTCAACTTATATATCCTCAACGTATTGTATATTATGTCTTTTATGATCATGTTTTACAAAATAGGAAAAAGTGCCCGTTCTAGTTCTATAAATCTATAGTAAAGAGAAGGTCCAGTTCACTGATTCAATACTTAAATGAATTAATTCTTTTGGTACGGCAAAGTTTTGAAATACCTTAATAAAATATTGACCAACATCCAAATTCTCATTTTTAGCATGACCGCGGACACATTTATCAGTTACTTTCGTAAAGATGAAGCCGCAATAAACGTTAACGGTTTTTACAAGTTCAATAAGCACTGTCACGTTTTTCTCATAAAATCCTTTTCGCAATAACCGTCCTGCGTACGTATAGTTCGAATTGTTGTATTATATAGAATTTTTGTGGTACTATCCGGCTATTGTTAATTGTTTTTTATGTAGAAAAATGTGAATAGTGAGCTGTGTCGGGTTCAACGAAACGCAAGTTACTTATTTTTATTTATTTTTTCTAGTGAAAATGGCGTTTATTCTTATCTAGTGATTTACATATAATGTGTGTTTGACTTAGTGATGTGTCAATGTTTCAAAAGTTTTCACGTTTTAGTAAGAAGTGATTATGGTAAACTACCGTTACTATCGTGTACTTACAGTGTTCCTGACGTGTACTTCATTTTACGAATATGCAATTTACACTTTCCTACAATTAACTTATTTCAGAGTATTCTATAAGGAAAAGAAAGTATTTAAATATTATTTTGCTGTGACCTCAATAATTATTTCAGATATTGTACCTCAGAAACTAGGTATATTATAATGTAATTATAAAAAATTACTATTCTATTAATTCATTAAATCTTACTTTGAGATTAATTATTTAAAATTATGTATTAAACGACGTTACATTTACAAAAAAACTCGCTTAGAAAAAAGTTAATTATTATAACGTGTTTATCGTAGATTAGGACAAAAATAAAGATCGTCAAATTAATAATTAATTTAAACAAAGCAAAAATTTTAAAATAAAAAAAAAATAAACCAGCTTCACGTTTATTAAACAAAGTGTTAAAATGATATTTAACTCAGGAAATAATAATTTAAAAAAAACGGGGCCATCATGACGCAATATCACAGCGCCTCAGTGTAGATGTAAAGATCGTTGTGGATGTTCCAATTAGGGGGCGTTAAATAATTTTCTTTTGTTTTGTTTTAGTTATTAAAAAGGTTAACACTAGTTTTTCTCCGCCTACCTTGCCACATGCGAAATAAAACTACAATAACAAAATTAATAAAAATGTGACAATAGGGCACTGTCGCCGCAAATGACTCTAATTTATATCTTGCACACGATTCGAGTATTATTTAGAGAGAGTAACTATTACCTATTAGAGATTATCAAGTAGCAATTAAAAAAAAACATTTTTTTATATATATATTTTTTAATATAAGTTAAAATTATGAATGAGCCAATGAGCCAATTTGATAAAACAATTATTTCGTAGCAATTTTGTCGAGCTAAAATTTTATTTATGAACCGATTTAAACAAAATAACCACTAGATATTAAGGAAAGTTTGCTAAAACACAATAATGAACAGGAAAACTGCATTTAAATCGGCATATCGTCTGCCGCGCCGTTCGTGCACTTTTAGCGTGTATAAACGCACACAGATTATACAAGCAAAAAAAAACATTATTTTGGTAATACTGTATTGATACATGCCGCCAATAATAGATTTCGTCATACATTTTCCATGTACGGACAGTGACCACTTACAATTTTATTGTATTTTTCGTATTTTTTGTATTTTTTTTTATTTTTTTGTATTTTTCGGCCCACTCGCGGCTTCGCCGCACACCCCCTATAATAGTTTTATTATGCTGCCTTTGCCAACAGATTGATATATTCAATCATGAACAACTTGTTTTCATAATTATGAGAAAGAGGAAGCACTACGTAGCTGCTTTAGAAGATGTCATCGGCGTCGCACCTAGGCTTGCGGCCGTAAACAGGACGTTTAATTATTTTAATAATTTTTTTTGTAATTACTTGCTATAAAAGCCGAACTATCTTTATAAAATGTCCTTGATGAATCTTTGATGAATGAATGAAACTTTCGCTCGTAAGTTTCAATATCCATGTCAAATAAAAATCGGTGTAGATGATATCACTTTGCAATTATTTTTTGTCACAAAATGCATATTATTGTTACATATTTATAAGAGATACATGTACGGTGTCGCGGACTTTAATTTAAAATTAATGAAATTTAATATTTTTGTAGTACAATGTACTCACATACATTTCACTGTTTCTGCAGCGCACGCGGTTAAAGTAATATAATGGGATTCCTTATTATTGTTATTTCGTAATTTAAGGGTAACTAAGAATTAAACTATTGTTATATAGCCTATATTTAACACTTTAATCTCAAAGTAAGATATAGCCTATAGCACTCCTGATGAACGCAGCTTTCATACAAAGTAAAAACAGTAAATCAGACTAGTAGTTCCAGAGATCTTAGCGTTTAAAAAGCAAACAAATTCTTCCGCTTTATTATATTACTATAGATTTATGTAGGTATAGATGGGTAACTGTTCTGTAAAATTTTGCTCATAGCAAAAATTATCTTTCGATATTTTTGGTATTTTTATATTTAATTCCTAGTTATAATCTATACCTATAATAAATCTGTAGTAAAGTCGTTTCTGTACATTGAAAAAATAAAAAATATTATAGTTAGCCAGGATGTTAAGGAATAACTATTAACAGAATCCATTTCCTGTCTTTTTGGATTTTTTATTTGTTTGTCCGTTTGTCTGTTTGTTTGTTTATGTGATCACTTTAACTATAGCAAATCATCGTTTTTGGTTAATATTATTTGTTGTATTATTAATGTTAAGTGAAATTTAACATAAAACGGCATTTTTTTACTGTCCGAACAGTAATTGTTTAACCTTACGCCCAATAGATGGCACTGTGCATAAAGCATCATTTTGATTGATGCGGCGAATAAAGTAAACACATTTAAGTTTGCGGGCGTATGTATACACTTATTTTTTATGAACTCAACTACAAATATGAGTGTGTAATAGACGTGGGTCGTAACGTGTTTTAGGCATAATCGTAATTATGATTATAGAAAACGTTAAATGTTATCTGTAATAATAACGGTAAAATGTGTTATGATTACGAAAATGCTTAAAGTTATATTGCCTGTGATACTAATATGAAACGTATTAATTGCCTATATTCCTAGAATTATAAAATTAGAAAAATATTCACTTTTTTTTTTAAATATATAAACATGTGTGCAACGATATGTTTAAATTTCAAAGGGATGTAATTAATTAACAAGTAAAAAAATGGAGATTTATTAATTAAAATGTTGTATGTTGATTACTTGTTTTTTTTTTATATTTCACATTTTTATACAAAAATTGTCGAATTCCTGTATGCAATTCGACTATTGTTGTCTCTCTTTTCTTTCGAAACATAGTAAGATAGAGCGAGATGCGACTATGCTAGAATCGATGTAACTATTAAAATGTGTTACTGCTTACTGTCATGAAACTACGTATGTGCAATAATCATTATGTGTTTATCCCCGAAACTAGTTATGCGATTATTCGACCCGTAAGAAGTTTCTGAAACCGATGTCTGTAATGATTTTTATATATACAATATAAATTTTAACATTTCGGATTTTTTTCCTTTATTGTATTCTAAGATCTTACTTCTTCCTAAGTTTCATAACTATAGGTCTACAGCAGGGGTTCCCAACCTTTTCTTGATCAAGGACCACTTTTATATAATTCTTGGTAGCAGTGACCACTATGTAGGAAGTATAATCAAAATTTACTGTGATAGTCGAACAGAAACTAACGAAAAGTCAATAGGAACTTACATTAAAAAATATATATATTTTACGAGAAACTTTTGTGATTTCCCGCGCAGTGTAACAATCGTGTGACTGTAAACGTGACGGTTGTGGGTTCGATTCATGGGAGAATAAATTATTATTTATTAATAATTTTATTTCTTCGCTCTGGTAACAAGGCAAATCACGGTCATTTGACCGTGTTATTGGGCAGAGGGATATTTGGATTCTTTTGGCCTATAATTTAAAAACTTCTTCAACGGCTTTGATCTAACATGGTTTCACGTGTATTTTTCCGACTGTGTGAGGTTTATTAGATCAGTATCAGCTTGAACCATTTGATCGAATACAACGGAGAGTATTTCGTAGTCATTTAAGTCGTTGGGGAGCTAATGATCTGTGAAAAGCTTGATATTTTGGATTTGCGTAGAGACGTCTCCTCGCTGTGTGTTCTCAACCGCATATATCATGGGCAGTGTTTCATTAAACTAATTTTTCTTAGAAACTTTCTGCGACACGCCACGCATTTGTGGAATGGTCTTCCTGTAGCAATGTTTCCAGGTCGATACCACTTGGGTACCATAAACGTGCCTATCTCCACCTCAAAGGACGGCACCTGTAGCTCCTCTGGTGTTGTGTGTGGCGATAACGGTGAGATAAATAGATGCAGTGAAAATAATAAAATAATCATCATCATCGACAAATTTAAAAATATAATTGAATTGATGAAACAGTCAATAAAAACGATTCATATCCTCACGTAGTCCAGTAAAAGTAAATACTTACTGTCAGTCATTTATAACAAATGACAGCGCAAAGCGTAGGTAATTGATTGCATATATCTTAGATACGATAAACGTTCAATAGGATGGTTGACCACTAGTCAAATCCAATAGGGCTCCGAATTTAAAAATCAACTTTGTAAATTGTCAAAACACCATACGTTGCGACGTCATAAGTTCCTTACGTGTACTGGCATACTTAATTCATAAAATCAATGAATTAATGTGTAATTATTTTAAAATATTTTGATAAATATGTATGTCGAATTTGAGACCAGAGCATACTCTGCCACTACCCATGTAGCATGCTCTTCTCACTCACTGCGCGATGACCAACGCCTCACCATCCCCAGTCATAAAATTAAACTCGTTCGCGGACCACCTTTAGGCCTCTGCGGACCACCGATTGGGAACCACTGGTCTACAGGAAGTACACTATAGGTTTTGATCACGCAAGGAATTTCGTACGAAATGAAGCAAAAACGATACATAAATGCTCATATCTTTTGACTGCGTTGTATTAGAAGTTTCATTTTTGTGTCCCAAGGAACTGAAGGCCTGATATTAATTTCAGATTGATACCTCTTAGGTTTTTTTGAGGTACCCAAAAATGAATTAATTATTTTAGTTTGGTTATCTATACTGTTATGCATTAAATAAATCGTAATTTAAGTGTTTTTATAATTGATTTAATTTAGCTCGCCAACATTGTCGTACTTAATAGAAAAATGTTTAGTTTTTTCACATTTGTCTAGGTAAACCGTAACTGCGTACACAATGCAAACGCAGTTTTTCCCACATTAAAACATGGATATAATGCTTATTTAGAAAATGTATAAAAATTTGAACGTAGCGGGACTCGAACCCGCGCCTCCTGGAAACCGACCAGGCGCTTTGACCACTTAGCCATACGTTCTCGCCAAGCTACGTCGAAATTCTTACCCGAACCCGCGCCTCCTGGCCCGCGAGTCCCGCTACGTTCAAATTTTTATACGTTTTCTAAATAAGTATTTATCTTTCCTAAGTGTGGATTAACACTTTAAAAATGTTTAAAAAATATTTAAAAAATAGTATTCTCTCTTGCCAAACGAT
>DWLH01000380.1:0-21782 GCA_018249795.1 Heliconius telesiphe telesiphe
AGAAATATAAATATAAATATATATTTCATCTCCTCGAGTGGGGAGCGAACCCACACCCAGTCGATTTTACAGTCACACCCTGTGCCACTGCGCCACGCCCGGCCTCTATATATATATATACATATATATATATATATATATATATATATATATATATATATATATATATATATATATATATATATATATATATTAGGCCTTTAGAGAGTAGCTAAAACTGAGGTGTTTAAAGTGATGCTGACAAAACACTGAGTATAAGTAAGTACATCTACGACAGATAAAATCATATTTATTGAGAATCTCTAAAAATATTTTATTCTATTTCTTATAACTGATGTGTATGTTAGTAACAATCTGTTCAGAAATTTTAATCAGAAAATTATATAAATTAAATTATTCTATTTATAGTCGTCGCACATTGTAAAATTGTCTTTATAAATATATACATAAGGTCCTGTTTAGAAATTAGCAGTTATTCGATACAGGGCCAAATATTGAACTACTCGAGACATGCACTTCGGTCTTGGAGACTCCGAGTGATCTAAGTTATAAAACTTACTTTCAATTCCAGCGTCTTAAATAATTTTTAAGATGCATATTAATTGCTTATTTGCATTTTTAGTCCCAATTTTTAATACATATTATTTGTAAATTTTATATTTTAAAAAATAAGCGTTACGCTGTATTCCACACACAGCAGGGTAGGTAGACGGAACCTAGTGTTAAGACACTTCGTTCCTCACTTCTTCCGCCGAATTCGAGAGGCATAGCGTATTGTGTGGTGGAACTCAACGCCTAGCTTTGCCAAGAAAAACGAAGAAAATGGAAATATACATTTAAATAAATATTTCATTTCCCCGACTGGGGATCGAACTCACAAACAGTAAAAGCCTATAAAAGTTTACAGACACACTTTGTGCCTCTGCGCCACGACTGGCCTAAATAAATACGAATTAATAAATAAATGGATACTATACTTCCTCTAAATGGCATTAAAGCGTGAATATCAATGCTTATAAAATACTAAACCGATTTTGATGAAGCTGCGATTGTTTTCCAAGACGAAATATACCTGTTTTAAATCTTATTAACGTGACCATCTTCCCCGATAAACTTGTGGATAAACAATTAAACATATTTATAGGAATTTCAGCGCACGTACTTGAAAACTTTGAATAGATTCATTATCCAGCTCAAATATCATCCAACTAGAGAATACAATAAAACTAGTACTACTACTACTACTACTATAACTACTGTAAGCTTATCCTTCAAAGTTGTAATGTTGCTGTAATGTAAGCCATTATTGTATTATGTTAAGGCTTATAAATTAATAAATAAATAAATAAATAAAATATATTATTAGTGATATATCACTTAGTATATTTTCTTAAAACTAAAGGGAAAATCAACATTGTATTATTACTTTTAAGTATGATAGAAATATAAATGAATGAATCAACAACAACAATTTTGGTGTCGCTTCGTTTAGCTTAAACAAATAAAGCAATATTTAACTTCTCATGGTTCAAATATGTATATGACGTTTCTTGTATATTTTATATCAATGTTGAATATAAAAATTATCTGTACGTGACTCGCCCGTTTATCACCAGATTATTGAGGTGACCCCTGTGGTCTTATGGTAATTTTATAAAACCGCACTCGTTACGAATGGTAACGATATGGCTATAATAAATATTGGAGTGATGTGACCAGAGGTGACGCCGATATGACGCCGCTGGATTATTTATTTATTATATTAATTGAGACCTTTGAAGGCTATTTTTATTTATTTTATTATGCAATTGAGACCATTGTAGCCCGGTAGCACATGGTGTGACTGTAAACGCGGTAGTGGGTTCGATTCCATGTCAGGGGAATAAAATATATAATGTTGTCTTCTAACGTAACGAGGCAAATAGCGGAGTTGAATCGCGCCAGTCAACACGCAATGGCGCGGGAATTCTGTGGAAAGTGAAGAACCCTAGTGTCTTGGAACGGGGTGTCTTATCAAGAACACAGCGTGAAGCTAAAAAACAATATAGTAATGTATTTATTACACTTACTTACAATTTTAAATTTATATTAAAAAATGTTTATAAAAAATATTTTCAATTAATTGCACAATTGCTTTCTTAGAAAAAATTTGTTCGGTTGAATGAGCTAATTTCAGAATCTATTGATTTTAATTAAATACTTCTTCTTTCATTTGTCGTAACACATTTTCAATTAATCAAAATAAATGAAAATTCACCCCAAAACTTAATTATAACTTAACCTCCACTCCAGTAAAGTCGGATCTCAAAACGACATATATAATAAGATGATATGCCACATGCTGAAGTACCTCCGCGTCTTTGTTCAGCTGACAAAGCTTAATGAGATGGGCCCTATGTGTGGATGAAAGAAATGGGTCTTCTAACGTAATAGAGTTGTGGGCACCTTGAACTTAATTAATCAGATTGATTTGCTAGTTTAATTTTTCTCAATGTTCTCAATTTTTGTGGCTAGCTAACTAGTTTTTATGAAATAGTCATAAGAGTGCTCTAAACGTGACGTTTGTAGGTTTGATTCTTTGATTGAATCAGGAAAATGAAATATTTTATATTTTCTATTCCTCGTATCGAGGCAAACCACACAATGCCGCAATGCCGTAATGGCTTGAGACTTCGGTAAAAAGGGAACGGAAGTGTCTAAATTAGAATGTAGTGCCTTAACGCTAGGTTCTCAGGTTTCGTCTGCCTACCCTGCTTTGTGCGGGATGCAGCATGAAACTAAAAAAAATAACACACATCTCAATCAGATCAGAACGTCCAACTGTCGTATAAATATTTTTTTCCTGACTAGATGGAATGTTACAAAACTTATCAATTTAATATTTTTTAACAAAACATATTGAAATTTTAGCGTAGCAGAAATAGAAGCCGCGCCTTTGGGTAACCAATAAACGCTCGTACTAAGCCATACGTTCTCATCAAGCTACATCGAATTCTTATATGCTTGTTACAATAATGTTTAATAATATCAAAACATCATATTTGTCAAATTAACATTATAGTACAAAAACTTTATTAAGTTTAAGACAGTGTTTTGCCTTTAACGCTTATACAAATAAAAAACATTTCCCACTGAGCTGTCACATTTAATGGCACGTTTTTCTGGAGTCATTAAGCATTGTTAATTATCTGTGGCAATTGAAGTCTATTTTTTTTCATAAATTGGTAGTTGGTATTGGCACATAATAAAATAGAAATAAAAAAATTTAATAATTGAGACGATATGTTCAGACGCAAAGCGTGTACTCGCACACTATAAACGCGATAGTTGTGGGTTCAATAGCGCTTCAGAATTTTTTTTTTTTTGGTTTCAAGGCAATATGAGGCATCTCCATCACTTAACACCAAATGTACACTACAAGCACTACCGTAATTTTTTTTAAAGCTAAAAAGCTTATTACAAAAATATATTTTCTTCTACATATATATTAATTTTGTAGCCAACTGTAGACGCCAGTAGTGTTTATATACATTTCAGTTTTTACTGTAGTACCAAAATTAAGCACTAAGTGTTGTACCTGTGCTGTGTGTAATTAGGATTTCCATTAGATGAACAAATGAAGTTTTTAGATCAAGAATAGCCAGCCAGATAAGAGGCCAGTCGTGGCGCAGTGGCACAGGCTGTGACTGTAAAATCGACTGGTTGTGGGTTCGATCCCCACTCGAGGACATGAAATATTTACTTAAATTTATATTTCCATTTCTTCGTTCTGGTGTCGAGGCAAAGCACGGCGTTGAGTTCTGCCACTCAACACGCAATGCCTCCAAAATAACGGGGAACGGAGTGTCTTAACACTAGGTTTCCTCTGCCTACCCTGCTGTGTGCGGGATACAGCGTGAAGCTAATTTAATTTAATTTTTAGATTTTAGATCAAGAATAACTTTGAAGACAGGGGCATTCAAGAAAACAGTAACAATGATGCTGAAGGTGATGTAAAAATCGAACAAAAAGAAACCACCGGTAGGCATGTATGAAGAAGTTGATGACAGTAGACGACGTGACAGAGATATTTAGAGACCGTAGCGCTTGACGCTCCGTCTCTCTGGGTACCCTGCTAAGGTTACAAAGTGAGGCTAATAAAAATAAATTTGATTCATCTTTATATGTATATTTTGCATAAGTAGTTAAGATTTAATAAAATGTGAAATTTAGCGTTT
Organism: Heliconius telesiphe telesiphe; assembly: GCA_018249795.1. Taxonomy (NCBI): domain Eukaryota; kingdom Metazoa; phylum Arthropoda; class Insecta; order Lepidoptera; family Nymphalidae; genus Heliconius; species Heliconius telesiphe. The sequence continues at coordinate 4,218 of DWLH01000380.1, forward strand.
TTATATAAATAGAGACAATCACAAAAAAATATATAATTTCATAAAAGTATGGCAGTAAGTGAAACGTATGTTTGGGTGCTGCTAATCATTCATGCATGTTATATATTATTTTAATCGGGTGTCTATGAAAAATATATACATAATATATTGTACGATTATACTAATACATTGACACGGATGCTGCTGTATATACTTATGTTATGAAGCTGAAATGTAAGTAATTCCTAATCTTAGGAATTATATTATTAGGCTTAATTTTTTTTTTTTTATTTTAAAAAAATACTTCACGTCAATCATTTTAATATCACCCACTCAACCCAGAAATTCTTAGTTGTTTTGCTTTGACCACGCGGACAAAGCTGCAAGTAAAATTTTGTCCAATATAAAATTGATATGAGGAGTAGTCGTTAAAAATTTTACCAATTTCAATCGTTACTTTGTTTATAGAAAAACTACTCTGACGGGTCACTTTTTCTAAGTTCTCTCATTTAATTTTTTTGTATTTGAAACATGAACACTTCCCTGGCGTGAAGTTAAAAAAGATAAAATATAATAATTTGTATTACTTTATGGCTTTATTTTTACATCTTCATGCACTTTGTAAAATAATAAGAAATCTATTTTTTCTCCGTACTTGACTCTTTTCCTATTTATAAATTTGGTTATTAGAGACCTCTTCATTAGCGAGAATCGAATCCGTTATAAGCAGTTAGACATGTACCAATTCAGCAATTCACCATGATGTCGTTAGTGCCACATTTTAGAAATAATTAACATTGATTATTGAAGTTAAATTGAATTGAGAAAATTGATTTCATTGAAGCCAGTTGTGGCGCAGGGGCACAAGTGTGCGACTGTGAACGCGACTGGTTGTGGATTCGATCTTCACTTGAGGAAATGAAATATTTATTTAAATTTATATTTCCTTTCTTCGATCTGGTGTCGACGTAAACCGTGGCCTTGATTTCCGCCATACAACATGCAGTGCCTCCCGAAATTCGGCGTAAAATGGGTATCGAAGTGTCTTAAAACTAGATTCCCTCTGCCTCCCCTGCACTGTGCGGAATCTCGTTTATTTTTATTTATAAAAAAAAATGTATTTATATTACATTAAAATAAAGTATAATATTCAATGTCTTTATTAAATAATTTTACCAATATACTCATGATATTATACAATAACTTCACGAAAATAGAACCATTCACAAGGTGTTTTACAATATTGTATACGATGTCAGATTCGTATCATCCATCTCCATAAGGCCCATCTCATTAGCCTTTGTCAGCTGAACAAAGATGCTACTAATAATCCGTCATATCATCTTGTTATATGTTTGGGCTTTAGCTTAACTTGAGCTTTGAACTACGAAATCTTGTTTTTTGTGTTTTTGAAATTATGAAAGTTATTGAGCTGAATTATTTGCTTCACGCATGATCCCACGTATAGCAGGGAAGGTAGAGGGAACCTAGTGATAATGAGCTCCGTTCACCAAGTACCGTCTATTTGGATGGCTCAACTTAACGCTGCGGTTTATCTACCAGAGCGTGAATAATGAAATTAACATATTACTCCAAATGGGAATTGAACCCAAAACCACTGCATTTATGAGTACAGGTAGACAATGTGCCACGATGGCCTCTATATTATTTATATAATGATGTTTATGTTATTTGTATTTTAAGTAGGCAACAATATCCACAAACTTATGCTTTAGTGCAAGCTCGAATCTGAGTAATGGTTTCTTTGCGACAACTTGGCATGGCCTTTATATTATATCTTTCGAAAATAGCGTACTTGAGGCCTGATAAATGAGTATATCTTACGAGTTGGTGAAAAATAAATAACCGAACATAAATGTAAGGGTAATAATATATATTTCTTTACGCTATATAGGGAACCTGGGAACCTATGATTAAGACTTTTTGCTGAATTCTGGAGCGTTGCATGTTGAATAGCGAAATTCAATGACACGTTTTGCCTTTACAAAAGCGAGGAAATAGATATGTTTAATATTTCATTTTATCAAGTGAGAATCAGAAACCGAAAAGTGGATCAAATTTAGCTTGCAATATTTGATTACAGACAACGGGACAGGTGAAAGCATATAAAAGCTTGTAAAAAAAAAATAAACTAGCTTCACGCTGTATCCCTAGCGAGAACGTAGCGCGAAACGTTACGGTCCCTATATACCTCTTTCGCCTCGTCCACTGTCATCAACCTCTTCATACATGACCTTCGGGGGGGTCGTCTTGCTTTTTACGTAATCATCCTCCAGTATCTTTGAAGACCTTCAAGATGTCCTGACGGCTGACCAGCCGAGGTCTCCCCCTACCTCTCCTACCGCTCACTTTTCCGTCATAAATATTCTTTCATCACTCATTTGTTCGACGTGACCAAACCAGCTCAGCAAGTTCTTCTTCATTCTCACCGTGACATCCTCGATATACCAAAGAACAGCTAAATAAAATAAAAATAAAAGTATTCGATTGGCATCGACTTCAATAATATGGAAATTTAAGTAGTAAATAGTAACTAGATACATAAACATATATGATAATTAAGAAACAGTTAACGAAATTATTAGTGTTTAACTAATAATTTCTTTGAAGTAATTAAAACATTATTTTCTATTTTTAGTTCATGTTGATAGATTTAAAAATCGGTTTTTATTAATAAAAACACGTGTATTCACAAAGTTAAAAAAATCGGTTAAATGCGAGTCAGATTCGCCCTCTGAGGCTTCCAACTACAGGTAGACAATGTAAATGAAGTACAATTTATAAATTTTGACAAACTTAAGTTTACCGACATATGCAATCTCTTTGTATGAAATGAACTACAAATATAAGTTTGTAATTATTTTTTTCTATGAAATACCTATAAACGTTCACTTTTGTATTTTCTTCTCTTTCCAAATTTCATAAATTCAATATATTTAATTTATGCCGCAAATTTCATATAATATGCAGTATAATAAATTATGCATAAATGCTCGTATTTTTTGAATGCGTTAACTTAGAAGCTTAATTTTTTTGTGCTTCAAAGAACCATAGAAATAAATGTGTGATATTAATTTGAACTTGATACCTCCACTCGATCTCGGGATATGCACGGATAGGATAACAAAGTGATCCTATAAAAATTTAGTTTTTACCTTTTGAGGTATGTACTATTACTACCTGGTCGGTTTCCAGGAGGCGCGGGTTCGAATCCCGCTATGTTCAAATTTTTATACGTTTTCTAAATAAGTATTTTTCTTTCCTTAGTGTGGAATAACAGTTAAAAAAAAAAGAAACTTACTAAGCAGCAACTTATTATAGTATCTAAGTTTATAAATAGTAATAATTACATACAAAATATATTATTAATTGAATAACAAGATCTCATTACTTGAAAGTTGCCGTTGGGAAACTAAGCGCTGCTTTCCTAGGAGTGCCCAACAAAACTTTATTGCTGAGATGCAATATTAATATCTACAGAAAACAAGATTGTTTAATATATAGTAAAATATTTTACACTGGTACCAATATGCAAAATACAGTCGTAAATTAAAAAAAAAAAACAAAATTAACTTGTCAGTTTCATTTTTATTTATGAGTTCTGTACGACAACTTTACCACGGACTTTGATCGTTTTGCCTTTTTCGTTCCTGTGTTTCTTCGTCCTGTATTTTCTGAGGTTCTCATCAATGACATTTCGATGTTGCGCTATTTGTAAGAATATTTCCTTCATTTAAATCCTACTGTTCTCCTCTATGTAAGTGTTTGGGTTGGTCGTCGGTTGTGGTACAGTTAGAGATAGTTTTGTAATGTACTTATTGCCTCCTCAACAAATTGTAAATGTTCTTTATTTAAATATAATATTACAAGCACTTTTGAATCATCGAGTGAAGATAAAGCTACCACCGGCTCGAAAACCGGCAACAAACACAAAAATTTCTCTTTGAATATTGAGGTTACAATTTTATTGCTTAATACAATAATACTAATAATACTAGTAGTTATACTGTATGAATTTTAATAATCTTAATTAAATATCTACATAAAATAGCCATTTTGATTTTGATTTGCACTATATTAGGCATCTTAAACTAAAATACTGTTAAAATTTCACAAAGTCACCAAAGAAACATTACACTTCGCTTACCAAACTCGAAGCCGATGCAAAAGCTTTTGTAAATTCTCGTAGCCGACCGTAGTCTTGTAGCACTAAAAACTACCGCTACGAAACAAGAAGCTTATTTGCTTCATAATATCACGTTCTCCTCGTTTTCGGTAAAGCTACTTTGCAAGTTGCTACGAAAACGAGGCAGCATTCACTTGATCGATAGGAAATGAGTTTTGTACTTGGTTATATTAAATTGACATCTTTAATGATTTGGGGAAATTAATGATTTTTATTTTCTTGGTGTGGCAAGTTTTGTTTTGCCAAAACGCGGCGTTGTATTCCACCAGTAAATATATAGGCCTTCAAAATTGGCCAAATCGAGTGGAAAAGTTGGAAAAGTTTATTTATAAGTAATCTAAATTAATGATTTTTGAATTTGCATTGCATTTCATCAGGCTCATCCTATGAGTCGACCCAAGAGTTATTTTTTAAGAGAAGGAAAATTGAAAGACAAAGATTTATCATCTCAATAATATGCAAATGCACGAACGACATCGAACATGCACCTTATTATGCAAATGTGGCATTCTCAAAGACGTAAACTTTTAAGAGAAAATAAAAATGATTTATGCATTCCACACTTTGAACTTTACTTTGGAGTTATTTAATACTGCTTATATTCAATCATTTAATTTTGAAATAGGTGCAGTCATATAATGTGTGACTGTGGACGCGATGGTTGTGAGTTTGATTCCAACTTTAGAGAATGAATTATTATTATTTTTTTTTCTGCTCTTTCGCTCTTCGAAGAGACAATGCGCGGCGTTCAGTTCTGCTACTTAATGTGTGGAAAATGGTTAAAATTGGAACGTCTATGTACTATCGTAGCTCGCTTAGAATACATGATTGAACACTGCTGTCATCGTATATTCAGGTTAACATTTTTAATACTATTTAAGGAAAAAATCTATTTCCTTATTATTTACGTCAGGTGTGGTAATTGCGTGCAAATGACTCCCATTTTCAATCTATCATATTTACATAAAATATTTTATGGACTACGTATAAATAAAAAGCTATAAAATACGAGATTTAATCAAACTTCTCAGCCTCCTTCATCTCAGATTTTCTTAATAAAATGATATATCTTTTATAGCGGTGTCAAGAGATTTGTTGATAGAAATTGTAGCACATAACAAACTTGCAGAATTGAAATTGAAAGTACAAGTAATTTTGAATTTTAAATTTAAAAGAAAAAAAAAATGTTATTATTAGACGAAGTGGGGCGTTGTGTTTAACCACTCAACACACAAATTGAGCGAAATGAAGAATTATTGTGAAAGAATGAGGCCATTGATGGCGATCTGGTAACGAGTCAGCGTTGAATTCCGCCATTCCACACGCGGTGTTCCCAGAATTTCGCGGAGAGTAGAGAACGGAAGAGTCTTAATGGGAACGAAGTGTCTGAACACATGGTTCCTTCTGCCTACTCTACTATGTGCGGGATACAGATGGAAACCGAAAAGAGAACAATTATTAATTTTGTATGAAATTACCTTAAGTGAATATATATTATCTTATTTGACTGTTAGAAATGTACGTCGCACTGAACTCGTGGTTTAACAACTTGAACAGCTTGGCTTAGACAGTTAATTAACTCACTTTACTGAGTAAACTTAGAAATCAGGCCACAATTTACTTTCGGTAATGTTAGTGTAATACGTCATTTCAAAGGACTTGTAATATATGTGGTTATGAATTTAATCCCTATTCGACAAAATTGATTATTTTCATTTCCCGGTCTATGAAAGAGAAAAAGAAAAAGAAAATTAAAAAAATCGCGGCGTTGAATTTCGCCACTATGTCTCGAATTCGAGCGTAAATTAGGGCGCTGAATATTACTTTAGATTCTTCTTAAAAAAATAAAGCAAGAAACTGTTTTGGTATTCCAAGCATATATATTATTAAAACCCTTACTATTAATAGGTATGATTAAAATAATTATTTTTCAGGTCGTTGTAGTACAGGGACACAAGGGTGCGACTGTAAACACGGCGGTCGGTCGGGTTCAATTCCCACTAGGGTCAAAGAAATATTTAATATTTACAGGTCTAAGCTCTTCTAACGAAGCAAAGCACGGCGTTTCCTTGCGTGTGCGAAACGTCGGGTTACCAAAAATGTATAATACTATAAATTCGCGATTTATCCGGTTAAGTAGTTTAATTTAAAATGTTATTAAGACATTTAATATTTAATAATAGTAAAGATCTTATATCTTATGATTTATTTTTATTTCCTTATTTTGGAAGAAAGTAGTAAGAGGAGCGTGTAGCTACTTTTTTTACAAACTTAGCAGGTATAATATAGTCAAACAACCATAATAAATCAAATAAATCAGCTTCACGCTGTATCCCGCACACAGCAGGGTAGGCAGAGGGAACCTAGTGTTAAGACACTCCGTTCCCCACTTTCTGCCGAATTCTGGAGGCATTGCGTGTTGAGTGGCAGAACTCAACACCGCGCTTTGCCTTGACACCAGAGTGAAGAAATGGAAATATAAATTTAAGTAAATATTTCATCTCCTCGAGTGGGGATCAAACCCACAACCAGTCGGTTTTACAGTCACACTTTGTGCCCCTGCTACCATAACATAATGATATATTTTCTTGTATAATATAATGTTAATTAAATTTAACAAACTACCCACAACGACACACGACAGAGTCCACTTGCGTTTGAACCGCAACTCTAAACTTTAAAAAAATCTTTTACCGCATCCAAAATTCATTAAAGCTCCTAACTGGCTTGTAAATTACAACATTTTTATATTTTTATTTGGTAATACTAAAAGCTTTTCGAATGCTAGACTAAAATTGTATTTAAACTTTAACAATATATGGATGTTTTAAATTTATTTTGTAGACTGAATCAATATTAGTTTAATTTAATAAAAATTGGTAATGGATATGTTTATTTATGAATTTTCCTATTAAAACGATATAATAAAAAAATATTAATTAAATAATTCGTAGCCGGTGGCATTAGAACAGCGTCTGACTGTACAACATGGTTGTGAGTTTGATTTCTACTTTAAAAATTAAATTAAATCAGCTTCACGCTGTATCCCGCACACAGCAGGGTAGGCAGAGGGAACCTAGTATTAACACACCGTTCTCCACTTTCTGCCGAATTCTGGAGGCATTGCGTGTTGGGTGGCAGAACCCAACGCCGCACTTAACCTCGACACCAGAGAAATATTTCATCTCCTCGAGTGGGGATTGAACCCACAACCAGTCGGTTTTACAGTCACACCTCGTGCCGCTGCGCCACGATAGGCCTCAATGATTTCTACTTAGGGGTATATTTTTTCATCATATGAGATAAAGAGCGGCGGTGAGTTCTATTCCTCAACACGCAATTATTTAAATCCAGCCGGAAGCTGGACATCAGATGGTCATGACACTAGGTTCTCTCTGCACACTCCTATGCATTACATTTTATGATTCTACTGGCTTACTGTAGATTAATATTTATGTAATATACATTTTCGAAAGCCATTTTGGCGTAGGAGTGCAAATGTGTGCGACCGTTATGGGCTCGATCTTACTCGGAGGAATGAATATAAAATATTTTAATTTTCTCGCTCTGGTAACGAGACAAAGCGCGGCGTTGAGTTCCGCTACAGCACGAAGCTGAGAAGAAAAATTTAAAGAAATAAATAATTTCATACATTTGTTGTCTGCTGAAGAAAACTGCAGTCCGTACAAATTTAATATACTTTATTAATTACATTTTAAAATAACAAAATACGCAAATATGATGAGCTTGGAGCAGTGCCCTGGACTTGCGACCACAGGAGTAGGCTTAAGATATAGGAAATTACTTCAAAAGAAATATCTACCGCCTTTTATACAACTATTAGTTAAAATATGGCTGCCTATTAAAGAACAATGCCATAGCATACTTGCTATGGCATACTACAGATAATTAAAATACAGTATATTATAATCGCTAAATATATCAAGTTATTACATTTTAAAAATAATTTAGAAACTTCTATTTATCTTAAAAAAAAATATTTATAAACTTCAAAAGAAGTAATGTACTCACGATGGCAAAAAATCTCCATATTTAGCTCTACCTATAATATAATTAATATTTATTCTAATATCGTACGTATAACGTAAAGAACACACTGCAAGTCGCAGATAAGAGGTTAACGAATGAAATGGGAAAAAAACTAATACCTTTTATGATTTATTGAACTTTGATTTGTTATTTCAGTATTCCATTGCAATGAATGGTAACTCAGCTTTTTGCGTATAATATCTAAACAAAATTATAATTAAATCAGCTTCTCACTGTATTTCCTTTACAGCAGCGTAAGGTATTCTGGAGGCATCGCACTTTGAATGGCGGAACTCAACGCCGCGCTTTGCCTCAACACAAGAGCAAAAGAAATAAAAATATTATTTTAAATAAATATTTCATTTCCTTTAATAGGGATCCAAACCACAACCGGTCGCATTTACTGTCGTGTGACAGATGTGTATGTGTGTTCATGCGCCATGACTGGCCTCAAATGTTAAAAGTAGATTTTATTTATACTTTATCCTATTAGAAGACTTAACTACTAAACCTAAAAGATTTGTTCATTTCGAACCAGTAGTTCCTGATATTATATAATAATAGTTTAAGATGTATACTAAATTATAAGAATTGTTATTCATATACATATGTTATGTAACTTAATACAGTAAATAGAAATCGCTGCATCCCGCATATAGCAAGCTATATTATTATGCGAGTTACAACGTGAAGCTAAAAAATAACTTTAATATTATATTTCATTCGAGGCCAGTCGTGGCGCAGCGGCACGAAGTGTGACTGTAAAACCGACTGGTTGTGGGTTCGATCCCCACTTGAGGAGATGAAATATTTACTTAAATTTATATTTCCATTTCTTCGCTTTGGTGTCGCGGCAAAGCGCGGCGTTGAGTTCTGCCACTTAACACGCAATGCCTCCAGAATTTGGCAGAAAGTGGGGGATGGAGTGTCTTAACACTAGGTTCCCTCTGCCTACCCTGCTGTATGCGGGATACAGCGTGAAGCTGATAAAAAAAATTATATTATATTGAATATGCAAAATTTTAACTTTATATTATGAAAATATTCGTATGCTTTAAAGTTTAAGAGTTGACAATATTTTGGTGACACTCTGCCTTGGGTGATTAATGACTTCTAGATTAGCTACGAAACCATGTTCCGTGGCTGTGAATATTCCTTGTCAATGTAATCGTAATAAATGTTCGAATAAATCTAAAAATAAAATATCGATAAAAGCTTTAGTTAAAATATGGTACTGGATCCTGTCATACTAATATTTATTATAAATAAAAATAAAAAAATGTTTATTAATCAGACAACCAATGATCCAAAAATGTTAGTAAAATACAATAAAGCTTAATATACAGTGTTAGTACTTAATAAGTAATAGTGATATTATGTTTCTATTATTATTGATATGAAAGTTTATAAGGATGAGAGAGTAGAAAGTAGTAGTAGTTCAACTTTCACGAAAAACTTTGTGAACGGATTTAGATTAAATTTTAAAGAAATTTCGATATAATTTATGTAAATTGTGAGACGATGGTAGTGAGACGAAAGCTAATATTCAACTGATTTAGTATATATTTAATATTATTACGCTAAAATAATAATATTTAAATGCTACAAAACAATAGCGGAAAAAAATAAATAAATTCACAATTGCATTTGTAGCGAATAAATTTAGGAACAACTTATAAAATTGTTAGAAATCGGAAGCGGTTAACGTTTCTTAAAAAAAATACAATATAAACATATATCGTCTATATGTTTCTAAACTATTTGGAAAGAGATACTATGTAATTGCAATAAGTGATATGTATCACCTAATAGCAATACTTCACACGAGTTTCCTTCAAATAAGGGCCATCGCCTACAAGTAACTACCCCCCGATTGACACAATTCCACTGCTTTTATCATCTTTTTCATCTACATCTACCCTCTTTTACACGAATACACTAACAATATAATAATAAGTTCAGGCGTGTGAAGCCCCGTTTTGGTCGCTACATACTTGTATCTATAGCATAAAAAAAATTATACAAAAGTTCAACAGTAAGTATATATATATATATATATATATATATATATATATATATATACAAATCAATTATATAATAATAAAAATTAACTAGAGAAATAATGAATGTAAGATGTTGTCATGGTATAGTATCTAATTAGACAGTCGTAAACGTGATGATTGTCGTTTAGATTATCATTCGAGAACTGAATTATTTTAATGTTACGCCTCTGGTTCCCAGATAAATCACGGCGTTATGTTCCACCACTCAACACGTACATATGTATGTCTGCAGTGTATCCTCAATTCTTATACATGGTATTTTAGATATTATACTGCTTTAATAGCCGTCAAAAAAACTTTGTGGATCGATTCCCACTCAAGAAATAGAAATACTTAATAATTTAATATTTTCGTTCCAGTAACGAGGCAAAGCGCGGCGTTGAATTCCGAGACTCAATACGCAATGCCTCCATAATTCGCCGGAAAGTGGTGAACGGAAGTATCTTAATGGGAACGGAGTGTCCTGACACTAGGTTCCCAGGTTCCTTCAGATATGTGCGGGATAGTAGAGCGTGAAGTGTTTACATGGAAAGATATTTTTCACATTGGCCCTGCTCAGATAAAAATCCACAGACACCCAGTTATATATATTTTAGAAGTTTTCCAATTTGACTCCGTGAACTCTCCGTTCTATTAGCATCATCTGTTACAGTAAGCCTTGAAGTATAACATTTTACGCAAAAAAAAATAAAAAATTTAGCTTTTAAAAACAAAATAAATTAAAATAATAAAACTATGAGACAACTTTCAAATTTATTTACTAGACTAATGGTAAAGATTTTCATTTCAAACAGTATTCGGTATTTTCATCCTTACTGCATAGCTGCATCTAATCTTGAATGATTACGGCCTCGATCGAAGCCGGCGCTGTAATTTAAAACGTTTATATTTACATAAAATAAAGGAGTTTGTGAAGTAGTGAGTGTGGTTTTTTTTTATTTTGGAAATAATAAGTATTAGTAATAAGTATAATGATATAAAACAAAACTAAAAACTAAACTAGCTCTCTAGCGGTAGTCAGATCGAATGGGGCGCCAAACGCTATGGTCTCTGTATACCTCTTTCGCCTACATCTACTGTCATCAACCTCTTCATACATGCTCTTCAAGGGGTCCTCATGCTTTTTCCGTGACCTTTCTCCATTATCTAGAAATGAAAATATAAATGTAAATAAATATTTTATTTCCTCGAGTGGGGATCAAAACCACAACCATTCGATTTTACAGTCACATTTTGTGCCCCTACGCCATGACTGGCCTTCTTAAAGCGCGTACCCACAATTGTATTATAGACTACTTAGTGACAATAAAAAAAAAATGAGTAACGCCATTCAACACACAATTTCTCATAAATTTAGTGGAAAGCGGGAAACGGAGTGTTTTGACTCCTGTTTTCTTATCCCTCCTTCTATGCAGGAAACAAGTGAGACTACGTGATAGATATTAAAAAAATATACATAGATACCAAAAATCAACGGGCGACCACTAGTAAATAAGGATGTTCCCGCAATATATCTCTCACTTTGAGGACATTAATCTAAAAGGAGGCCTTATTTGTCACTATCACAAACATAAATTACCGTTTCAATCCTTTTTGTACGTCAAAGACAGATTTCTCATATGCAACTTATAAATTACGCCTCTGTTGCGTATTTGGAATGATCGATGATCGTAGGTTTTAATCTAATTTAGGGAAATATTCATGTAAAGTAAATACTACTAGGTTGTGGGTTTGATTCCCCCTCGAGAATATGAAATATTTAATATTTTAATTTCCTAACTTTGGTAACTAAAACACGCCATTGCACGTTGCGTTCCCCAACTCAAAAAGCAATGCCTGCAAAATATAGCGGAGAGTGTGGAACGGTAGTGTCTTAATGGGAGCAGAGTGTATTAACACTATGTCCACAGGTTCCCTCACCGTTCCTCACCTGACCCACCTCACCTCTGTGCTATGTGCGGGATATACCATATAGCTGAAAAAATACAAGCTTTTCAAATAATAATAACTAAGAGTTACAACAACTGAAGTAACTCTGACCGCAGGATCTCACAGTAAGTTACATCTTAGACAAGAATAAATTAATGTAATGTAATTATAACCAATTGCAAATAGCATTAGATCATTTATTTCTGAGATAAGCGCGCTTAACCAAACAAACTCTTCAGCTTTATTTGATTTGTACAATCTGTATTTGACAAATGCATTTGTATGTACCACCATCAATGACGCAATGTCACTAATTAAGTGAAAAGTGGAGAAGAAGATAACCTTAGCACTAAAATCTATCTTGAAAAAAAAAAAGATTAAAATTTATAGCCGTTTGTCGCATAGTGACTAAGATTTGGCTAGGAACGTGATTTATAATGCAGTAGTTTCGTAGGGAGGCGACTTCGTATGAACGTCATGTAGCACCTGTCTGCAAATACGTTGAGATTTATAGGACCGACATATTATGTAGCTTATTTTTAAGAAATTATCATACAGTGTTTTTTTTTTAGGTTCCCGTTGCATCCTGCACATGGCGGGGTAGGCAGAAACAAACCTGGGAACCTATTATTAATACACTTTTGTTCACCACTTTCCGCAAAATTCTCGAGGCATTGTATGAGCGCGCAAGAAGGGATGACGACATCAAGGAAAAGAAAATATTAAATATTTCATTACCCTGAATTGAAATGGAACCGACAGCCGTCATGTTTACGGTCGCACGCTAGTGCATCTGCATCACGATGGCCTCAATAAATCATACACTAGGTTCTACACATAAAACCTGTTTGCATGTTCTTTATGATTTGTGTTTAAATAAAAATATAAATAAAAGGAAAAAATGACAATGACAATGACGCAATGTCACTAAATGAGTGAAAAGTGGAGAAGAAAATAACCTTAGCACTAAAATCTCTCTTAAAAAAAAAAAAATTATAGCCTATTTAGAAAACGTATAAATAATTGAACGTAGCGGGACTCGAACCCGCGCCTCCTAGAAACCGACCAGGTCCAGGACAGACCTGGTCCAGGTCAGGTTTTCTAAATAAGTATTTTTCTTTCCTAAGTGTGGAATAACTAACACTTTAAAAATGTTTAAAAAATAGGAAAAAATAGCTTTAACAAATATATAACATTAATAAAATTATGTTATTAAGAAAATTGGTTCAAACAGAGTAGACAGAAAGTGTAATGTAGTGCTCACAGTTTGTAGGTAGTACTCTACTTTCTCCCTAATTTCCGAATATTACGTGTTGAAAGAGAGAACTCGGCGCCACGAATTCTTTTGTCAAATGGGACAAATGAAAAATACTTTTAAATTATAAAGCTGTACAAAATTTAATAAAAAATCAAATTATCTTTGGATAGCGGAAATTTGTAAAAAATATGCTACAAGATAAATGCCTACAAAATATTATTATACGGTTGTTAAAAGCGTATTAAAATTACGTCATAACTTGATAACAACGCATGGCTTATTGGTCACGGTCGCGGGTTCAAATCCTGATACGTTCAAATTTTTATATCTTTTCTATATAGGTAAATTCTATGGTAGTTTTTGAAAGACTGTAAGAAAAGACGATAATCTAATAAGCGAATAGGTATATTACAGAAGCAATTTTGAATGCGAAATGGTAATGACTAGACTGGTTAGACCAAATGGAATTTTTTTTTGTAATAAATGAACGAGCTTTGTATGTGCTTTGGAAAGTCACCATCTGTCGCGGTGTTGGGGCCGCCAGTTAGAAAGTATTTACATTATTTTTCTAATATTTTCATCTAAAATAGTTAAATATTAGAATAAAAAAATTAATCAACTCTGTACTACTCTACCAGGTCGACTGATTCATTAATCTCTCTACAAAAAATATGTTAGTTAAGTATTCGATCGAATAAAACGCAAAAATTATCCTGTATTAGCACGAAATGAACGGTGCGTGGGGAGCAGAGTGTTATAAAACTAGGTTCCCTTTTACTACTATCTTGACAGCACGATATTACATATGTACCGGCTTATAGACGCGGGATACAATGTGAAGCTAAAGAAAAATTAATATTTTAAAAAAAAAATATTAAATATTTTCCCCGTCGGTGTAACAGCGACCTCCCTACGTAGTACTATTTGCTCCACCCCATGGTATAAAAATAAATTAGGGCAATTTTTTTGTGCCACGAATCTTTTGGGTTATCGTATCATGAGGAGAAATTGCCGGTTGCAGGTTAAACATACGTTATTGTGTTGTTATCCAACGTATGGATAATATAAATACCGTGTGAGAAACACGCGTTTCCTTATTTAGTTATATTCATGTATGCAAAATATATATAAACTTTTGGAAATAAAATTGAACCCGTGCCACGCTCTAGAGTAGACAAAGAGAATGTAGACTCCACGTTCTCCACTTACCTGAAATGGCTGCTGAAATGCGGGACGTTACTTTTTGTGTGCCGTAACTCTGCGCTGCACCGTGTCTAATTTTGTCTTATAATTAGCATGCATTTCGAAGGGACATGTCCGGATACTTAGAGCTGTATCTGTTGTAAGATGTAATATAGGTGCAATAGCAGTAGCTGTAATAACACATAACTTTATTATAAGAAAACGTAACTTTCTCCTGTTTTTTTTTTTCAACATCATGTTGTATCCCGCATGTAGCAAGGTAGGCAGAGGAAGTTTAGTGTTAAAACACTTTCAAAACGCTCCCTTTTCCGTTGAATTCTGGAGGCATTGCTTGTTGAGTGGCTGAACTCAACGCCGCGCGTTGCCCCGACATCAGAGCGTAGGACTAAAAATATTGAATATGATATAAAATTTTAATCTTTATGAAAATATTAATTATCATTTTCTCGAGTGGGAATCGAATACACAACCTATCGCGTTCACACGCTCGTGCCCCAGCGCAAGTACTGGCCTTTGTGCTATCACAAATCACTATGAAAAAGTTACATTTATTTTTAATTTATAAACTATATCGTCTGTCCTTCTCGAGGGGCGTTCTACATAAGACATATAGATTAAATCCTAATAGAATTGTTAGAACTCCTATGGCATAGTCTAAAGGCATTATTTTATATTTTACAGGGTTTATGACGTCATAATAGTGGATTTACGGACGCTATAAGACTTTTACGACCGTGATACCATTAAATTGGAGGATGGACGACAAAAGTTTTGGATATTATATTTTTGCTTAAAAATATTTTTCATTATCTGGATAGTAATGGTGTAAAATTATTATTATTATAAGTAGTTGAGTTCCGCCACTCAACACGCAATGCCTCCAGAATTCGGCTGAAAGTGGGGAACAGAGTGCTAAGGCACTGTTAAGACACTAGGTTCCCTCTGCCTTTTCGGCCGTGTGCAGGACACGGCGTAAAGCTAAAAATATTATATAAAAATGTTTCATATTTATTATTACTTTTACGGAAATCGTTACTATATTTATTAAAATTAGAGTCTGGCAACAGTAGTAAACAAAATGAGAGTAGGAATACAAATATAGCTTGATTTTCATCTAAAAAGTCAAGTGAAGGCAAGTCGTCTTGTCACGTAGATAATAACTAATATATTTATGAATAATATTAAGCGTGACGCAGTGGGAACGAATCTTATTATAAACGTGACGATTGTGCCTTTGATTTCACTCGTAGAATGATTATATTTAAATTACTTTCATGCTCCCACTGTAGAACTCCACCACACGACGCTCGGTATCGCAAACTTAGATAGAAAATAGAGAACGGAGTGTCTGGACTACAGCTACAGCGTGTTGAAAAAAAAAAATCTAACAGTCACTTAGATTTAACATTCGAAAACTACATTGTTTTTACTAATGAACCTTTAGTTAAGTTTGATTGATTGAGGCCGTCGTGGCACAGGGGCACAAGGATGTGAGTGTATGGAGAATTATTAATTATGAATGTTTTCATTTCTTCGCTCTGGCATCAAGGCTAGAGGCCGGTCTTGAATTTCACTACTGAACAATCAGCACCTTGATTAAATTCGGCAGAAAGTAGAGAACGGAGTGTCTTAACACCAAATTCCTTCTGTTTAGCCTGCTATATGCGGGATACAGCGTGAAGCTGATTTATTTAGAAAAACATATTTCACCAAGCTTATTCTATCTAAACTTCCTCATTCACCTGATACTGGTGTTTTCGTATATTAGTATAAAACATTTTATAACGCGTGCAAAGTGTAAAAGCTTTTAAAAGTTCATCCCTTAAGGGAGTTAAATTAGCAAAGTTTAAGTAAGAAAATATAATGCTCCTATTAACTTAAAACCGCTTGAAAGTAATTTTGGAAGTTTCTACATATGACGCGTAGATAGTGAATGTGATAAGTAAGTTTTTTTTGATACGAGTATTACGTATTATATAATTACGTCATAAGATTTGTTTTGTATTTTGTACCTTAAAAAAGGAATCCTTTTAAGATCGATCTGTCTGTCTGTCAAGAGTCTTTATCTCATTAACGCTTGAAGATATCGAGTTGAAATTAAACAATATACTCAGAAATACGGCCCCATGATTTCCTAAAAAAATCGTATTTCATATAATAATTTAATATATTTTAATTGTTTACTGGCCAGATTTAAATCACAATAAAACTGTAAAGTATGTTTGTATAATATTAACAGTGTACAACACATACACCATCTGGTGTCTGGTGGTCACCAGACCAATGTGGTCGCATTGGTGAATCTGACAGCCATATCTACTTGTTATATGTGGCTTCCATACACCTGTATGTGTTAAGTAACTAACCATATACGCTTTATTTCGAAAATAATATTTAAAACATAAATATTTTGAATGTGAGTTGTTCACATCCAATTATGCAATTTTATAATTTGTCCAATTTTAGTATATTGTTAGCGAACTCTTGTAAAAGAGGGTAGATGTAGACGAAAAAGATGATAAAAGCAGTGGAATTGTGTCAATCGGGGGTAGTTGTTTGTAGGCGACGGCCCTTATTGGGAAGAAACTCGTGTGAAGTATTGTTAGAAGGTGATACATATCACTTTGAAAAAGGCATTAATGCTTTAAGAGCTGTGTCTGGTGTGTGGTGGGGCGCACACCCTTATACTCTAAAACTACTGTACAATGCCATAATCCGTAGTCACATTGACTATGGATTATTTGTTTTGGACCCTTTTAATAAAGTTGCTACTGAAAAACTCAATAGAATCCAATACAAATGCCTACGAATTATTATAGGTGCAATGAAGTCTTCCCCCACCAACGCACTGCAGGTGGAGTGTGTAGATCCACCTT
>DWLH01000381.1:0-21775 GCA_018249795.1 Heliconius telesiphe telesiphe
CACCCTACAGAACATGCAATGTTTCTACTACATATATATTTCTATTTAAATATATTTTCATTTGTAGCTGTACACTGTACAGCTATACAGTACAAATGAAATATCCTTGCTTCACGTGGTTTGAATAGCATACATTAATGTATGAAGAATTAAAAATTGGAAACTCATCGCGTCTAGAATACTAATACTTAAAAGAAAAAAAAGTTTGGACGTAAGATGACAGAAACAATTTACAAGTTGTGTGACTTTCTCTAACGTGTGTTTGTTAAAATATTCTTATTTTTCTTATACTTTTGCGCATTTTAGAACATGTAGTATTATATAAGAATGTGAAATTCAATTTAATTTTTAGTAATTATATAAATTTAAAACGTTTCACTAAAATTGCTGTTCAATTTTTAGGTGCCGCTGTTTTCTGTAGAGCTCAGTAAATTTGTATAAAATAAAAATAAAGTAATAACTTTTACTCTTATCTTATACACACATGTTTTTATACGTTTCATTTTAATTATGCTATTTATTAGTCAATTGCTGCAAATATAATTTATATAAATTTCGTATCAAGTCTTTCTATTAATCAAGAGTTGTCGCAGCGAAGCGTGTATACGCGATGGCTATAAGTTTAGTCCCTTTTAAGGGAATCAAGCAAAAATTATAGCGCAGCGTTGAGCTTCACCATTCATCACTAAATATTTCAAATTCAAAATTGAAAAACGTAGTGCCTTATTATTTTAGAAGATTAGAGATTAGAGACTCTTAACATTTTCTGCCTTATTATTTTAGTAGATTCTCTTAGCATACCCTGATTCGGAATAAAAATGTAAAGCTGAAAATTACTTAAAACTTGTCATGAAAATCAAAAGTTTGGATGACCGTTTTTTTAAAAATTACGTTAAATTTAAATATTCAGAATTTAGAAATTTATATATGTATGTACTATTATCGCCTTCGTTTCTACTTAGCCGTTTATACTAAGAGTATGTTTATTTAGCTCGTCTTATACTTCAGCTAACAATATTTCAATATTGGCATTTCACGTGCAGTCACCGCAATGTAAATCAAATTATTTACTTTACTTCAGTATAATATCTTGAGGCCAGTCGTAGCGCAGTGGCACAAAGTGTGACTGTAAAATCGATTGGTTGTGGGTTCGATCCCCACTCGAGGAGATGAAATATTTACTTAAATTTATATTTCCATTTCTTCGCTCTGGTGTCGAGGCAAAGCGCGGCGTTGAGTTCTGCCACTCAACACGCAATGCCTCCAAATGCGGCAGAAAATGGGGAACGGAGTGTCTTAACACTAGGTTTCCTCTGCCTACCCTGCTGTGTGCGGAATACAGCTTGAAGCTAATTTATTTTTTATTATTTTTTACTTCAGTATAAGCTAGAACTGTACGAACTAAACGATAATACTCGAAGGACGATCCTACTCGAATCTATGACAATATAGACTAAAAAAATACGTAATAATTTTAGTTTTTAACAAAAAAAACTTAACCAAACTCTTATTAAACTACCATTGAAATGAAACCTTTCCAATAAAAAAAAAGAATAATCGAAATCGGTTGACGTGATATTGAGTTATTCGTCCATTTGTCGCGCACATACTTAAATCAAATTTAACACTTGAGAGATTTTCTCATGTATAATATCGTCAGAAATGGACCAAATAAAAATGGAACCACACGAGATGAAATAAATATATATATAAAATATATACAGTCAACCACGACTCAACCGTGGGCGTATCTACAGATAATTTCCAGGGAAGGCCTGGATATTAACTTTCAACAGATTTATACTTATTTAGAAATTAGTATAATATTTCTAAATAAGTATTTATCTTTCCTAAGTGTGGATTAACACTTTAAAAATGTTTAAAAAATTTCAACAGATTTGTTTGTGTAATGTTTTTTATTATTATTTTGTTTAGGGTATTTTTTTTGTTTGTTAATGCAAAATTTTTACTGTTTAGTGGCTAAATTGTAATAAAACTTAATAAATTACCTTACGGTTCACTCGTTAACAATAGTAATGCTCACAAGAGCTCACAATATATAATATACCTTATAATTGTTAAATCGTGCCGTTCCTTTTGACCTTGACAATGTCAAGCATACTTGTATCAACGTTGTCTTATAATATAAGACGTTCAGATATATTACAAAAAATATCTCAAGAATAAAATACACAGCGTTATTTTAATTAAAAGTATTTTTGTAGCTTCACCATATATCCCGGACACAGCAGGGCATTTTCCGCCGAATTCTGGAGGCATTGCGTCTTGGGTGGCGGTATTTAAAGCCGCGTTTTGCCTCGATACCAGAGCGGAGAAATGATAATATTTCATTTCCTCGAGTGGGAATCGAACCCACAACCTGTGGCGCTTACAGTCACACCCTTGTTACCCTGCGCCAGTACTGGCCTCGGGTGTAAGTAAACGTAAAGAAATTTAACATAGAGAAAGTTTCGATGGAGATATAAAACCTACCTACCTAAGTTATAAGGACTCGAGTGAGTGTTTTAGAAGCAGGTTTTTTAAATTTATACAGTGTATAAGAATATTTAACATTTTGTGTTATTATTTTTAATTCGTAGAGATTTATAATTTCTTAATCTTATAAAATATATTTTATCCCTATAGTAGGAGGTGCCCCTAACTTAACCTAACACCGGAAAATGCTCATCACGCTGGAACTTTTGGAAAGATGACATAATTATATTGTTTGTAGTTTCGTCCTTTTAAATGTACATAGCTCATAAACTCTTACCTCAACTGTCTAAGCTCCTCTCTTTAACTCTCTTAAATTTTACAAGTATTTGAAATGTGTAAATCCGCCACTCAATATGCAATCCCTCCAGAATTCACTGGAAATTGAAAGTGTCTTAATGGGAACGGAGTGCCTTAACACGAGTTTCCCAGGTTCCCTCTGCTTACCTACAAGATACAGCGTGAAGCTAAAAAAATACAGATATGTAAGTACGAGTATAATCGATGGATTGATTGAAATATATAATTGGTTCGTCCAGCTGAAATTCCACAAGCATATTGAGAAAATATCGTCGATTTCATTCGATATAGTCAGTTAGATTATACGTTGCAATATTTCCTTTCGATACGTTTCAAAACTCTTTAGATGTTGGTTCAAGCTACAAACCACTAAATGGGTCGCGTTACTCAATCGTTTAAACCTGTTTTAGCTTTAAGCAGTTAGTGAAGAATTTTTGTTACAAGTTACTTTTAAGAAACAAAAAAAACAAGGAAAAATATCGTCTTTATTTCATAATGTATGTAACATAAGTTATGGCGTTAAATAAATTATAATTATATATTTTTTGTTTATTTGTCTATAACTAAAAGAATAATACTGGTATGATATTTTTTTCCAATACTTTTATAAATTTGTATCATAAAGTTAAACTTATCCAAGCAAAAATATATATAATGGTCAGGGCAACCTGTGTCTTGATTTAGTAAATCACTTTAATAGATTTTTTTAGCTTCACGCTGTATTTCTCACGTAGCTTTGTAGGTAGAGTCATTTTTAGCGAATTCTTGAGGCATTGAATGTTAAATCAAAAATAACTCAACGCCGCGCTTTGCCTCGACGCCAGAGCGAAGAAATAAAAATGTTAAATATTTCAGTTCGTCGAGTTGGAATCGAACCGACTGACTGAAAAAAATCGAATCGAACACGACTGGCCAAAATTTAATAGACTATTTCAGCAACATGTTAAAATTTAAAAAAAAAACAAATGAGGTCGTACAGGTTTTGTACCATAATTTATATTAAAATTAACAACACTATTAAGATGAAAAACAAAATTAACATAACTTACTCGACTTACATTAATTACTTAATTAATTGTCATTATATAAAATATGAACATATAACTTAATAATTTTATCTTTTTCAGTGTAAATCGAGTTGCCATTCATTTTGCATTTCAAATTAGTAGAAAAAAAATATATGTTTTTTCTCTTTTTTTCTTTTATTTTAATGTTAAATAGAAATACCTGACGTGACCATTTTTTTCGGTTCAAAACAGGACCTCGGTTTTTTTTCGTTTCGTAACTAGCAATTTTATTAAAAAGTAACATGCGAATATTTCATGTAGAATACATACATACATGTGTTTTGTTTTTTAGGGTTTTTTAGGATAGCTTTCGCTTTTTTTCTTGTGTTTTTGCTTTTTTAGTGGATTATTCCATTCAGTTATTTAATAGTCTATTAAATTTTGACCAGTCGTGTTCGATTCGATTTTTTCAGTCAGTCGGTCCGATTCCAACTCGACGAACTGAAATATTTAACATTTTTATTTCTTTGCTCTGGCGTCGAGGCAAAGCGCGGCGTTGATTTAACATTCAATGCCTCAAGAATTCGCTGAAAATGAGGAATGGAGGATTTAAAACAAGATTTCCTCCAGCTACAACGCTACGTGAGAAATACAGCGTGAAGCTAAAAAAATCTATTAAAGTGATTTACTAAATCAAGAAACAGGTTGCCCATTATATATATTTTTGCTTGGATAAGTTTAACTTTATAATACAAATTTATAAAAGATTATTCCATTCAGTTGTTTTTGACAATGCGCTTGGACGTTCCTCTAATAATAGTTGACAGCGAAAATTAATTCGACCGGCCAGATCGCGCCATTTGCAAAAACGGGACATTTTGACATCCCTCTTTGTGGTCCCCGGGACACACCAGCGAAAAAAAAACGGTCCAGTTCAAAACGGACGTCTGGTCACGTTAGTTATACCTCGTTATTATATAAAAGATTAAAAAAATATACAACTAAAACAATGGATGTGGT
The DNA here is from genome assembly GCA_018249795.1 of Heliconius telesiphe telesiphe. NCBI lineage: Eukaryota > Metazoa > Arthropoda > Insecta > Lepidoptera > Nymphalidae > Heliconius > Heliconius telesiphe. The sequence goes on from DWLH01000381.1 coordinate 4,821, forward strand.
TATGCACAATTAAATTAATTGCTTATAATGGCAGAATATAACATGGATTTTCCTTACTTAGTAATGTGTGTTTATTCTATTAACTTCTAAATAGAACTATATTATGTACGTTTAAGCATTTATGTTTTTTTATTTTTTTATTTTAATTCTTACGTACACTACAGACTTATGGTCCGTACCTTTTGTCATTTTTACATTTCTTTTAATACTTTTTTCTATAGATATTACCTAGAACTAGACTTATGTTAGTACATACATTATTTCTATATTTATACAATATCTGCTTAAGACAGTCCAGTAAGTTATTCATTTCTGTTGCCACTTACTAACTTAATCTAACACATTAGCATTTGTTTCCATTGTTGTTTTATAAAGGATTTTATTGAACGATACAGTCAAGACGATGTGACCACAAAATATGTGTAACTGTGTGCGGGATACAGCGTGAAGCGTAATCCAGTTTCTCTCTGTATCCCTAGCGGTGTATACGCCACAGTAATCTAATTTATTATATCAAATATCTTTTCCAGCTTGCAGCAATGCCTGACCAAGAAATAGAATCGGCAGAAGCGCTAGTCGCCATTAGAGACTGGCTCAACAAGCAACCACACTTGCCTCACGACGTTGGTAAGTCTTTAGACTTATAATATATATAAAAATATGGATCTTATACTTATAGCTTTCTTCACAAATTTTAATAATATTGGAAGCCAGGCGTGGTGCAAATAAACGTGACTGGTTGTGAGTTCGATCCCTACTCGAGGAAATAAAATATTTATTTATTTTTCCATTTCTTCGCCCTGGCGTCGAAGCAAAACACGACATTGAGTTCCGCCACTCAACACACAATTCTTCTAGAATTCCGCGAAAAGTAGGTAACGGAAGTGTCTTAGTATAAACGGAGTGTCTTAACACTAGGTACCCAGGTTACCTCTGCCTACCCTGCAATGTGCGGGATACAGCGTGAAACAAATAAAATGATTATTTTACTATTATATGTACGTATTAGAATAAAGAGTATAATCTTAGATTTAGAATCAGATTATGAAAACAGATTTTGTATTAAAATAAAAAAAAAAATTAGCACGAATATATGAAATTAAACTGAACGAAAGAATAAAAAAAATCTCATATGCCATCATTAAAGAACACTTTACTATAATTTTGTGGGTCGTGTCGCGAATAGCAATTTAAATGTTGCAATATTTTCGAGAGAGTAAAAGTGGCGTAATATTGGGTCAATGATGGAGGGTCAAACGTTTGACAGTTACTTAATAATAATAAATATCATTTGTATATCTTCTAGATTTTTTTTACTTTACCTACATTGTGTATGGGTAAAGATGTATACTGTACAATATATTAATAAATCAAATCAGCTTCACGCTGTATCCCGCACACAGCAGGGTAGGCAGAGGGAACCTAATGTTAAGACACTCGGTTCCCCACTTTCTGCCGAATTCTGGACACCAGAGCGAAGAAATGGAAACATAAATTTAAGTAAATATTTTATTTCCTCGAGCGGGGATCGAACCCACAACCAGTCGGTTTTACAGTCACACACACACACACAGTTTGTGCCTCTGCATTTTATATTTCCATTTCTTCGCTCTGGTGTCGAGGCAAGGCGCGGCGTTGAGTTCTGCTACTCACACAATGCCTCCAGAATTCGGCAGAAAGTAGGGAAAGGAGTGTCTTAACACTAGGTTATCTCTGCCTACTCTGCTGTGTGCGGGATACAGCGTGAAGCTGATTTGATTTAATTTAATTTAAAACAAAAACAAGTTTTTAGCGACATTAATATTACAATAACTATCTATTAATAGTTATTGTATCATCATTGTCGATAAAAATTAGTAATTCATTTTTTTCTATGAAAAAAAAAAACAACCTTTATAATATTATTGTCGCTAAAAACATTGAAATTATTTAATACTAGCTTTACTCTCGTTGATATCGAAAGTATAAAAAGTTTGGAAAATTTGCTATTATGAAAAAAAATGTTTAGCTACGATCATTTTGTAAAACTTACACTTTCGGTATTATAAGTTACTAGCGTCCCGCTCGCTTCTTCGCCCGCTTGTACTATACAATTATTTATTTACTAATTTGAATTACTCTTGTGTTCTAATAACATTATCAGTATAAAGACAATATAGATTTACATTGAAAATTAAAGTTTCAGCCAATTCTGTAAAATATCAATTGTGTCAATCAAAATACCGTATATTGATATTACTTTTTTCTTTACAAACCGATCAAAATAAAACTAACAAAAACTGCAATTAAATCGGTCGTTTCTGAGAAAAGCGTGCACAAACACACACAAACAATTTAATATGTTTACTTACATATCTTCCATGAACAAACATCAATCATTTTCAATTTTATTATATAGATAAATAACCTGGTAGAAATATGCACAGCGGATGCAACGCCAAACGCTACTATGTAGTTTTAATATCTATAGAGAAATTTATAACTGTGAAAGTTGTTTTCTTTGACTCTAAAGATGACCTTTAACAACAATTTTTTTAGAATAGTATACTGGATACTTCGGTGTGAGAGGTTACTCCTAGTATATTAGTATGATTTGAGGTGGAGGTTCGTCCCCTACTCGGGAGTATAAATTATTTTCATTTCTTCACTCTTAACTAGACAAAGCGTGGCATTGAGTTCGCCACAGTGTCCCAAATTCGAGAGAAAAGTAGAGAACGGAGTATCTTAACACTAAGTTATTTTTGCATACGCTATATGTAGGAAAAAGTATGAATATAAGAAAAAAAACTGTGTAAGTCGTGTACGATCAAAAGATAAATAAACAAAAATCATTTAAAGGTTTTCTTAAACTTTTTAAAGGAAAAGTTTAATGTTACTAAATTTGGAGGCAAAATTTCATGTTATTTTATGCAATGCAAGTGTTGCTCCACGTAACTCTTCACGCATATCATTTAATGAATATATTAGTTACGGCAACTATATGCATTTGTCAATAATATAGCAATATATTTTAACTACATGTTTGGTAAACGGTCTGTGTGTCTGAGTAATTGTTCTATTACTAAATCGATCATACCCTACATAGTCTTACATAGAATAACGAATTTTGCGATGTAACAATCTATTAATTTCTATTATTTTATACTTATTTTGAAATAAAAATGTTATAAAAAATATATATATTTCTGAAATACGCTTTTATACGTTTATTTAATTAATTGCTAAGGCTGAAAGTGGCGTTATTAGTATGTTTCAGGATATGCTATTGCTTTCTATATAAAAAGCCTTCAAGGAAAGGTGCTTCATCATGTTTTTTTTAAATATCTATAATTTCTAGTATTTTTATAAGTTATCAGTAATGAAACAGTCATTTCATAGAATATTAAGTAAACAAACAGTTTTTATCTAGATCGTTTACTTTTGTATGGTATAATTTACCAAATATAAATAAATATTAGAAATAAATTATTCAAATCACAATGAATATTATATTATGCAAATGTATTGATAAGAAAAAAGTCTAAAATAAGCAATTCAATTTAATTTATATTGCAATTCTTTAGGAATTATCGAAAAAAACCCTATGTGCTTTTATATATTTTGATTAGACCGTTTTTTTCTTCTTTTTTAGCCTTATAATGTATCCCACAAATAGCCATCCTGCTATATGTAGGATACTTATATAGGTTCCCTCTGCCTCTCCAGGCAGAGGGAACCTAAAGTTAATACATCCCGTTCATCACTCTTCGTCGATTATTTCAAGACATTGCGTGTTGTGTGGCAAACATCAACGCTACATTTTGTCTTGACACAAACACTTGAGAGCGAGGAAAAGAAAAAAATCAAATAATTCATTTCCCCGATTGGGAATTGAACCCACAACTCACGCTGTGCCACTGAGCTACGATGGTTGATTCTAAAAATAAGTAATAGTTATAAAAATATATAATAGTTGTAGTTAAATACATTAGAAACCGAAACAAATTCGTTGCGAAGCGGTTGCTCACGCTCATATGTATATATTTATGACACACTTACTTAACTTCTTACGTTTGTTGAGCTGCATTCGTAATATAGTGTTTATATTACAGCGATTATAAATTAATTTATGTTTATAATAATAAGAAAATTTTGAATGTCGATTAATAAATTATTAATAATTATTATGATTGTTTCTTAACGGTTATTTTTTATAAACATGTTGTATGTAGTACATGTTATTAATATTATATTGTAATTAATTAGTAATTTAAACGTGAATTAAGATTATATATTTTTTTAGCTTTCATTAATGACTAGCGGCCTGTCCGCGGCTTTGCCCAGTTGAATTACATGATTATTCATTTAAGAAATAGAAATATTACAAACAGCCTTAATTATTAATTAATAGATTTAGATAAGTATTCACGATATTCTTTGTAAAATAACTTATATTAGCTCCTGTACAGTTTTTAAATTAGTAACATATATTATTAGTTAAATATATAATTGGTATACAGAATATACATAGAAAACACGTTTTTAGGCATTTTTATATAATCTATAAAATAATCAACATTTTCGGTCAAGTTCAAGTCGTACTCATGACCATTGTTAAAGTTGTCATTTATGTATCAAATTAATTACAGATAAAAATTTGTACCTAATGGTTTTTTTCTGTGACACAAATATAATAAATTGTAAATTTTTGAAAAATAATTTTGGAATTTTCCTTTATACGTGCTGTAAGTTTTAACTTCTTAACAAATTTCATAATTGTATTAATATATCAACGGAAAGTACCTCAAAGTTTCGATAGAAAATACGATAAATAACGAAGCATACATATTTCTTCGTAATTTGATTGCGATGATTTAGAAGATAGATTTTTTTTGTGCTCTAAATGAATATAGACTTGAACATTGAGGTATCTAACCTTTAAGCGATCTTGTACAAAATAGTCTGGACAGACAGACAAACAACAAAGTTATCTTATAAGGATTTTGAGGTATGCACCCTAAAATACCCTTGGCACATACATACATGCAACATACAGGAGCAATAGCATGCAATGTCGGTACGTGTCGCTTGTAAGTTATGAAATAATACTGCGGGATATTTTTATATACAGTGACAGAGCATTTTTTTCTTGAGACACAATTTTTTAGTGGTTGCTCCCAAAAGTTATTTTTTTATACGTTTCCTAAAAAAATATTAATAACAAACGAACGAACGGACTGAAGAACCTATTCAAAGAAATATCAAGTAAAAATATAGAGTATTTACTCGATGTTTCTTTGAATTTTAAGTAATTCTTTATCACTGTGGTGAAATAATTACGAATTAAGCTAAACAGTTACGAAGGTAATCTTCACCTACAATTCAATTTAGTTTACTTTGTAGTTAGTACTATGAATAATTGTACTTTAAAAATACATAAATATATCAACAGTCTAATAAATAAGACGTTTCTAAAGTTATTCTTTTGCCCAGAATCTTACCAGCGCGATTCAGAAAACGACGTCTTATGCACAGCGCCATCTATTGGACTTACAATTGAACTGTAACCGTTCGGACATTGTTAGAAAACTACTTCTATGTTTATGTTAAATTTATTATAAGTATAGATTACACTTACACGACGTAATTTACGTTTAACAAATAATAACTCAACAATATGTTTTATGCGTTATCAACATTCATTATTATATGTAGTCTATAGATATCGTTGCGTATCTGTTTCTATGTTTTCAAATATAAATATCTTAAAAACTTTAAGTACAATATTTGTAGCGAGTGTAGCGAGTGTAGCGGTAACCTTTTCAAACTAAAAATATAAAGTGTTTTATGCACAGAGCCATTTATTTAAGGCTTAAAGTTAAGCTGTAACTGTTCGGACAGTTAAAAATGCTGTTTTTATGTTAAATTTCACCTAACATAAAATTACCTTAACCGAAAACGATGTTGTGCTAAAGTATTAAAATGATGAATATTACTCCCGTCGTAATTAGTGTTTCACTCCACAGAATGTTTTATGCGTTATCAAGATTCGTTAGTACCTACTATTTGTTGTCAATAGATAGCGTTACTTGTATCTATTTCTACTATCTCAAATATAAACTTCTTGAAAACTTAAATACATATATCTTTTGATAGATTGAAGCGATTACAATGAAATAAAAACTAAAACCTACTCTGAGTTACTTGCAATTTTTGTGTGTATAAGTTGCTTAAATGTATTGTGTACTTTTTACGTTATACGTGATCACATAAACAGACAAACAGACAAAAAATTCCAAAAATGCTGGAAATGGATTCTGTCAGTTATCCTTTAACACCCTGGCCACCTTTAATTTTAACCTTTAATTTTTTTTTAAATATTTTCAATGTACAGAAACTACTTTCTACAGATTTATTATAAGTATAGATTATTTTCTTTTAAATTATTTCTTAATATATTTATGTTTAGAAACCGGAAGTGATAAATATTAATAGTCTGGGATTTTATTTATAAAAAAGATAAACAACGAAAAAACCAATCAACTTCTTATCCCTTTTCTTTTACAAACACTGACGACCCATATTTTTAGACATTGACCGACCAAAATATCTGGATACTAACATTTTGTATAGCTTCACGCTGCATCCCGCACATAGTAGCGAAGGCAGAGGGAATCTGGGAACCTATTGTGATTTTCCGTTGCCACTACCCGCCAAATTCTGAAGGCAAAGCGTGTTATGAGGCGGAAATTAACGTCGCACTTTGCCTTGTTACCAGATCGAGGTAATGAAAATGTTCAATATTTCATATCCTCCATCCTATCCTTCAGGTGGAATGTGGAGAACATAATATCTAGACTACATTTTTGCCTACCCTGCTATATGCGGGATATAATGTAAAACTGAAAAAAGTAATTTGATTTGAATCCTCTATTATCGTTTCCGTCTAACAATAAATAAGTAGATACTTATAGAATATGTTAATTCAAAGAAGATACAAGACGATAAAAACCGGTCATACAAAAACATTATAATGTTTTTAATATTCACGGCTAATGTGAGATCATCTATTATTATCATCTGTCAAGTAAAAAAGGCGGATTCCTTTAGAGTATTAAGTTGTAAATATGACATCAATCCGTAAAAATATTTTTGGAAATTGTAAATATGTACTTAATATTCTGTTTTCTAATAGTTTTTTGGTGTTTATGCTTATATACATTAATAATTTTCAGTTTCACGTTGTATCCCGCATATAGCAGATAAGGCAGAGAGAACGTATTGTTAAAACACTCGATTCCGCATTTTCCCGCCGAATTTACGAGGCATTGCGTGAGGCATTACCAGAAATGAAAGTATTTATAAATAATAACTCATTGCTCCTAGTTGGAACCGAACTCAATACTGGGGAACGGAGTGTATTAGCATTAGGTTCATTGGTTCCCTCTCCCTTTCCAGCTACGTGTAGGATAAAGCGTGAAGTTAAAAAAATACTTACTGGCTTTTTTCCCGACTGCTTAAGGAAGGGTAATTAAGTTTTTCGCGCGTATCTTGTATATAATATTCTTCATTAACTCATATCTCCAGAACCGCTGAACGGATTTACATAATTGAGGTATCGTTAGATTCGTATTAGCAGCTCAAGTGTTCTTAGATAGGTGACGTTAAAAAAAAAGTCATGGCGGCTGTGGGACGCCATTGGACTTAGTGAATTTCGAATACCACAATATGGGCATCAAATTCAAGAGCTCAATATGAAGAGCTATAAATAATTCTTGAATCAATAAAATCTATACCAGGAACCCCGCATATTTTAAAGATCCCAACTAATTAAATTAATCCTAATAAACTACTGCGCTTGTTTTTTTTCTTTTTAGTTGTATGCATTTATCTGTACGAGTATGTATTTGCCGAATTCTATAGGCATTGCGTATTGAGTGGCGGAACTCAACGCCGCGCTTTGCCTCGGCACTAGAGCGAAGAAATGCAAATATAAATTTAAATAAATATTTCATTTCCTCGAGTGGGGATCGAACCCACAACCAGTCGATTTGACAGTCACACTTTGCGCCCCTGCGCCACCACTGGCCTCATAGTAACATTATTATTTTTCTAAAACAGAGGAAATACTGCTCCGTCGGTTCTACCTTAGTTGCCGCAAAAGTATGGAGCGTGTAAAGCGAACCATAGACCTGTTCTTTACCATCCGCTCGACGGCACCCGAGCTTTTCCTCAAGAGAGACCCGTGGTCACCGGAAATAAGACGAGTTTTTGAAATCACGTAAGTATTATTTTAATATATTTTATGATTATTAAATATTTAGTTATGTATACGTTTATTATAAAGATTTTTATTGATTAAAAAAAAACTTCAAAACCTACTTTAAAAATGGCTACCAAAACGCGGTTTTGCCTGTTTAACCTTATATCTTTATTGTAGCCAAATTCTACAAAATAATACATAAATCTTAGTCTATGAGTTATTCTGACACATAAGCCCTCTGTTACTGCAAAGTTTCATCTAAATCTGTTTAGTAGTTTTTTACGTGAAAGTGTAACAAACATCCATCTTTGGAATTTTTACATTTACAATATTAGTAGGATAGTAGGAAGGCGCGTTGTTGAGTTCTCAACACGTAATGCCTCCAGAATTCGGCGGAAAATGTGGAAGGCTGTCTTAACATTTGGTTCCCTCTGCCTAACTTGCTGTAATCGGGATACAAAGTGACGCTAAAAAAAGGAATATATATATCGTATATTATCCTATCTTATATTATATTTATTTCATTTCTCAAGTTTACACACAAGGTTTTAAAGAGGCAGTAAATATTTTTAATGCGTCATAAAGCGTTCAATTTTACCAAAATGTTATATTTATTTCCAAAATTAAAATACAATTGTACGTTAACCGTATTTTGGAAAAGGTCGCATGACGTTTCTTAATACGGAACAAGAACAAAATGACGCAAATCTACATAACCTTATTTTAAATGTGTTACGTAAGCGGATGATTACTTTTTTTTTATTATCAAGGGCAAAACCCTTTTAATGAATTATGTTCAAATTAACATGTTTTATAAGCTATATAGGGAAAATCTATTTTCTATTTTAACATACTTAAAGTGTTAAATTTCCTCATAGGAAAGAAAATACTTTTCCAGCCGTCCAACCGTACTTTGGTTTTCAAGAGGCGCGGGATTAAATCCCGCGGCACTTAAATTTTTATAGAAAATTTAAAAAAAAAACAATAATTAAATCAGCTTCACGCTATATCCAGTACACAGCAGGGTAGGCAGAGGGAGGGATACGTTTTCAAAAAGTATTTTAACCTAAATATTGATTCTCACTTTTCTCCATCTAAGACAAAATATGAATTAGGTTATAACCCGATTTTACCTACAAATTTAGGCTGATCAAATGAAAATATGATAAATGTTAACATTTTTCCAATTAAAACTCGAACTCACGGACATTACGCACAATCGGTATATCCCAACAGAACAGTTTATTTGCTTTAGCGCCATCAAATCCTAAAAAAATCTACATCTAAATGATAATATTATAATATTATTATTACTAATATAAAAAGACTTGTTCGTATAGTACGAATGAAACATAAATATCATTCAAACCTGTTAATTAAACTATCAAATTTGTTTTTTATATAATTTGCGTCATCGTAATAGTGATATACATCATATACATCTACAATAAACTAAAGCTTTGCCTCTAACTTTCGAAACATATTTATTTTTAATACCACTGACTTCAAAGAAAAAGGTTTATGATTGATGATGATGACTTTAATGACAATGACAAAATAAAATAAGAAATAAATCGAAAAATAAAATTATTATTGACCATAAATATATTTTAATTACATTTCTTTTTCCAGCTTCACGCTGTAAACCGCATGTAGCAGGGTAGATAGAGCCTAGTGTTAAGACACTCCGTTCCCCACTTTCAGCCGAATTCTGGAGGCATTGCATGTTGAGTGGCGAAACTCTTGCCTCTACATCAGAGCGAAGAAACGAAAATATCTAATATTTTCATCATCATCATCATCCTCGAGTGGGAATCGAACCCACAACCTGTCGCGCTTAGTCACACATTGGTGTCCCTGCACCACGACTGACTTCAATTTTTTTCTTAAACTGTTATTTATTTTATTTACAGGGACATGTTACCACTTCCGAACAAGACAAAAGAGAACTACAAAGTATTTATTTACCGTTTGAATAATCCCGACTACGATTTATTCAACTTCGTGGACGCAGTCAAGACGTTCTTCATGCTCGCTGACACCAGACTCACTGAAGAGGACGACATACCTTCTGGAGAAATACCAATATTCGATTCTGCTAATATCACTTTGAAATTTATAGGAAAAGTCAATTTGTCAGTGTTAAGAAAATATATGACGTACACACAGGTTGGTAACGTATAATGTTTTAAAAACTCACTTTTAACTTTATTATCGTTGTGGGTTCGATTTAATATTTATATTTTGAATTATATTAATTTCTTAGATTTCTTAGAAAAAAAAAGCATAAATATAAGACGTTGGGTTTCCAACATGTGTTTTTAAAAGTAGCGGAAGTTAATAATAGGTTCTCAGCACTTGGCTGTGTGTACAATGGAAGCAAAAAATCTACTTTTTTGGAAATATAATCATTTCAAATACATTTAGATTTGTCACCTCTTGCATAATACGCTTAAGGACTTCAATAAAAAGAGTTATATAGTTACAATAGTTCGAATTTTGTCATTAGTAGTTTTTGTAAACAAATTTTAATTTATTTTTCTTAGACATCAAGTGTGAATTCATAATAAGCTAAATATAAATGTATAAATCTAATAATTAAAAACATTTTCGCACGGTAATATTTATTATAATAAAAAATATATATAATTTATTTTATAAAATTAGTTTATTTTTCACTGTTGAGACGATCCAAATGTATGTGAATAGTGAAATAGCATTTTAACATTTTGAAAGGATATACTTTTCGTATATGTATAACTTAACTTGCTTCACGCTTTATCCCTAGCGGGGTAGTCAGAGAGAACGGAGCGCCAAACGCTACGGTCTCTACATACCTCTTTCGCCTCGTCCACTGTCATCAACCTCTTCGTACATCACATCCCGGGGTTCTCAAGCTTTTTACGTGACCTTCCGGTAGTATATTTGATACTGTGTTTTCGAAGCTCAACCGTAAACCGCTCAACTATTAGTCTAATATGATAGTCCTCAAAATTTCAGCTTTGTTAAAATGACGTAGGTGTGGGGTCCCCGTTTTTAGTTATTTTGCTATCAATAGTGTATTTTATAAAGTAAAAAAATATTGTACTAATAGTGTCTGATTTTTTTTTATTTCACTCTATATATATAAGGTAAGCGTGAATATAAGTGAATCTAAGTCCTTAAGAGTGTTATGCAAGAGGTGACAAATCTAAATGTATTTGAAATGTTTATATTTTGTAATAAGTTTCTAATTATTTTGAGGACTATTAATGTAATATGATAGTCCTCAAAATTTCAGCTTTGCTAATATGAAGTAAATCTGAGAGCCCTGGGATTCTAAGCTATATCTTTTATAAGTTAATTTAAATCACGTCCATTTTGAAGCAATGCGGGTGTAATAGTGATAGCTAGTTGCACGCTATATGCATATTTAGTGCAGATATTAGACTTTTTGCGCGAATGCGTGACACGTAACTCACACACAATACATAGTAAATAACTCACTTTGAACAATCTTTTATATATATTTATATGTATAAACGTGTGTTTTACAATAAGTTATTTTTATTTTGTTAATATATTTTAGCTATTTAGAACTAAGATGTCGATTAACTGTACATATTCTGCTTAAGTTACTCCAAAAATATTTTTGTTTTGGGGTAACTTAAATTAACACTATAATTATAGAAAAAATAATTTTTTTTTATAGAAACGAGTGCGACTGTGATCTAAATTAAAAGCAATTGTTATGAATCTTATCGACATACGCGAAGAAAAGAAATAAAATTATAATGTTACTTCAGAATATATGAAACTTGTGGAATCAAAATTGATCATTATACATTCATAAAAATTTTTATACATTTTTATTAATTAATTAAACTATATACATATACTTTTATTAACTAATTAAACTATACATTAAATTAACAATTAACTTTTATTCCAGGAATCAATACCAGTCCGACTAAAGCAGGTGCACGTCATCAACGCACCTTCGTACATCAGCAAAATATATGCACTTTGTAAACCTTTGCTTAAGGCAGAAGTTGCTAAAATGGTTCGTTGCTAGAGTTATATAAAAATATACATTCATTTAAAAAGTTAGAGTATCCAATCCTTTAAATTTTTTATACGTTTTAAATAAATCAGGTTCATGCTGTATCCCGCACATAAAAGGGTAGGCAAAGGGAACCTAATCTTAAGATACTCCGTTCCCAATTTGCCGCCGAGTTTTTGGACACATTGCGGGTTGAGTGGCGGAACTCAACGCCGGGCTTTTGCCTTGATGCCAGAGCGAAGAAATGAAAATATTAATAAATAATTATTTATTTACTCGAATGGGGATCGAACCCAAACCGTATTGTTATACGTTTTCTCTATTGTTCTTTCCTAAGTGTGAAGTAATACTTTAAAATGTAATAAAATATATTTAGCATTTTCTGTTTTTCTTGTCAAACGATAATTATAAGTAATTATCTTAAAATATCTTTGAGTAGCGGAAGTTTGTATAAATCTCCCTAAGAGATGCTAACAACATAAATAAATTGTAACAAGCGTAAAATTTCGACGTAGCTTGACGACGTAGGTTTAGTGGTCAGAGAGCTTGGAAGGTCTCCAAGAGGCACGGGTTTAAATCCCGATACCCGAATAAAATAAAATGTTATAATATATTTTTTTTTAAAATATCCTGTACAAAACGGTAACGATTCAAAACGATTGAGTTCTGTCACTCGACGCCGCAATGAGTCCAGAATTCGGTCGTTAAGTGGAGAGTGTCTTAAGAGTAGATTCCCAGGTTCCCTCTGCCTAACCTACTACGTGCGAGATACAACGTGAAGCTAAAAAATAAATATAACATAAAATCATAAGGTCATAAGGTTTAATTTTAGTAATTAATATTATTAATTTTGCATTTAGATAAAGTTCCACGAACCAAATTCGGACACGCTATACAAAGATGTGCCCCGAGAGCTGCTGCCTTCAGAATATGGTGGAAACGCAGGTTCGATCGACCAGATTAAAAGATATTGGATAAAGCGTATTGAGGCGAAAAGGTAAATTTATTTAATTTTTAACAAAAAAAAAATATATATGGTAATTTATAGTTAATTGTAAGTAATATAAATTTAAATATTATCTAACTCATATAATACATCAATGAATATTTATTTAAAAACATAAAATTAAATAATGGTATTATAGTTTATGTTACATGTACTCGTATTAATTTATTTCTTCACTTTGGTACTAAGTCAAAAGTTGAGTTCTGCTACTCAACACGCAATGCCTCAAAAATTCGGCGGAAAGTGGGGAACAGAGTGTCTTAACACTAGGTTTTCTTTGTCTATCCTGCTATATGCGGGATACAGCGTGAAACTGAAGATTTTTATTAAAATAAATTTATAAATACATTCCTTACTATATTATGAAACTTTGTTTATATTTTATTTGTTCAACACGTTTTCGTCAACAGTCCGTCCCATTAACACATATTTTGATAGATTTCTAATGATTTTTTGTATTTTTTTCAGAGATTGGTTCCTAGCTAACGACAAGAATTGGGCCGTGGATGCATCACTGAGGCCCGACAACGTAGACGCACAAGTGAGGGAACTACCAGGGTCCTTCAGATCACTCGCTTTTGACTGATGCATTACTAAATGATCACATTACAATATATAGAACTGTTAAATAAATATAACATCTAAATTAGTTCCTTCTAATATATTATATAAAAAAATAAAAATGAAATTTAATATTATTGAGTGTTGTGGCAAAATTTTGTTGAATATTCTAATATATTGCACATACATATATAGTCTCACGGCATATAAAATAAAAATATGTATTTACAAATATAATTTATAAATATATAAGCTTAATGAAATAATGTAATTATTTCTTTAGTTCCCATGATTAGATGTTAAGGACAATATTCAATCCATAATTTTCAGCGACACCGTGTCACGACCACGGAATGTGGTAAAGTGTTCGAGGCGTCCGATTCAAAACAATTAAGAATTTGTGTCATATAATATATTTTTTATAGGCAGTTCGGGCCTAGGGTCAAAACTCTCCGCTCTTACCGTCGTATTCTGGAGATAATGCATATCGAGTAGCGGAGCTCAACGCCTCGTTACCAGAGCGAACGAATGAAAATATTCAATATTTCATCTCCTCGAGTGGAAATCGAACTCACAACCTATCGCATTTACAGTTGCACCCACGTGCAACTGCGCCGCGACTGGCCTCTGATATTAATAAAGAGAATAATAATTTAATAAAATAATTTTCTTATATCGCTATACTCTCGTTGCTTTTGTGCAATATATTATATTAATAGTACTTTTTAACTTTAGTAGCCAGTGATTATGGTTAAAAAAAATTTGCTCCATAGCTTTGTTATTTAAATGGTGAGGTGTAATATAAATATACGCTTTAATTTAATTTTTTTAGTAAATTTGTCGTGTCGAAGTATAAATATGAATGTGTCTATAGTGTATATTATAGGGTATGTTATATTATAGGGCACATATTATATGAGATCACAATTTTAAGAGATTTTTTCATTAATTACTTATTTAAATAAGTTTTATTAATAATTATTGATAAAAAGAAAGATTTATACTGTTATCTAGATTTTATATTATTAATATAAGAAATAAATATTTACAAACAATTATGATACTTTTATTTACATATTATTCTATATATATATATATATATATATATATATATATATATATATATATATATATATATAATATATATATATATATTTACTATATTCTAGGCAGATTTTGATAAATTCTAAATTATATTTTTATGTTCACTAAAAATTATAAAAAAGAATAATCAAAAATAATTATTTAAAATATTGAACAAAATAAATCCAAAAATGTATTAACAACGTAAACATGTTTATTATATTAAATCTTTGTTTTTGTTATAACTTCCATTGAAATTAGTGACATAATTAAAAATATATATGGGTGATTCTATGATAAGAGGTTTGAAGTCCATAGAGAATACGGCCAAAGAGAAAAGTTGCCGTTTTTACATTAAACACTTATATTACGATTTTTGTCCTACTTATGTATTTATTCATCATTCATCAATTTTTGTTAAATATTTTTTTCTTTCTGTAGTATGCCGTATTTTCTCACCAGTTTCCTGCTTATAATTCTTTTTTCCCAATTGTTTGGAAGAGAAGAATAACTTTCTTTTAATTGTTGGTCGAGCACTTCTGCAATCATAATTTTTTTCTTCGCTGTTTCTTTGGCACTTGGACAATTTGCCAGTTTTTTTAGGCTTTTGTAATCTTTCTAACCTTTTAATAATATACTAATTTAGATTTAAGTTTATTTATAGTCTCAACTTATTCTTAGTAATCAAATATCTTTGTGCCTTCCGTTGCTCTATAGGAGTCATTTCATCAATGCTCAGTGAGTCTCTCTCCTGGCAAGACAGTTTCCAGGGAAAATATGGCAGGGAAAAGACGTTTTCATCATAAATTTTATTGTTTTAATTGACGTAAGAAATGATTCAGTACATTATGTATCACATTTTAACTATTACATCATTGTAAAATAAGACCAGTAAATACAAATAAATTAAATGAATAATATAACTTTTATGACTTACCAGGGGAGACACAATGACCTCGCCAAACCACTACTTTGTACCAATGCGTCCAAACATCTAACAAATACCGGCGCTCTTAACGGCTCACGTGTTTTGCATTGCTAACTTTACGTCGATAGATGATCTTGAGCGCTATTATTAATGAAATTTGCCAGGGTAGATATCCAAAATAAGTGGGACAAAAGTAAAGTTTAAAAAACATTGCAAATAAATAAATATTGTTAAATTTTTCTTTAACAATACTTAAATGTATTTATTGAAATTTGTATTTAACAAACTTTAATTTATTTACTGATACAAGGAAAATTTGTATCGTTTGCAAATTAAACTGAAACCGACAGAGGGATAGGCCAGGGTAGATACTTTTTTAGACTTTATAAGGAATTTCAGAAAAATATACCTTAATTAAACGTTTAATCGTGACGTTATTTAATAAAGTATATTTAGGTGACGTGTTTTATAGCAAAAAATAATAACTTATAGAATAAAATCTATGTTTTAAACTGATGGTCGCACTAGTTACCTCTTATCGTAGAATGACCCATATATTAATTAAAACTTCTTAAATCTTATTATTTGAAAAATGAAAATAAAATTTTATACACTTTTGTATATTTTGTATTTAATACTTCGTGTGACGAAGTATCTCTACTTTCTAGAGAAAGCGGAAAGTAATAACGGAATGACCTATCTCTTATTACATTGTATGCAGATAAAAAAGTAAATAAGATTAAGAAATAAACACAGATTAAATAATATATTGGTTAGTCGTGGCACATGGGCACAAGCGGGTGACTGTAAATACAAAAAATTGTGGGTTCGATTCCCGAGGAAATAAAATCTTTAATATTTTAATTTCTTTGTTCTGGTGTCGACGCAAAGTGCGGCTTTAAGTTCCGCCACTTAATACGCAATGACTCCAGAATTCAGCGGCAAATGGAGAACGGAGTGTTCTAGCACTAGATTCCCTTTGCCTACCCGATGTGTGCGGGATACAGCGTGAAGCGAAAAAATAAAACAAAATATATATAACAACAAATAAACAAAATTATAAATAACATTGAAACGTTCAAAAGTTTTGGGC
>DWLH01000382.1:0-21773 GCA_018249795.1 Heliconius telesiphe telesiphe
CGCCTTTCCACATCCATCTCGTATCTTCCATCTCTACTGAACATACTTCCCAAATATACCACTTCATTCACCTGTTCTAATATCTTACCATTTACACTGATCTTGCATTCCGTCCTTTCTTCATCTCATTCAAAAATCAGAACCTTTGAACGCATTGAGGCTTAGACCATTATATTCACACCCTTCTTTCAGAGTGGTGACCAATGCCTCCAACCCGCATTCTGATGATGCAATAAGCACTGCATCATTTGCGTATAGCAGGCATATATGAAACTACGCCAACGATTTCTTAATTGTCTCGTAATTGTTAGCAGACTGGAATATCTTAAGTTAGCTAACAATGAAACCATGGTCAGTTTTGATGTCCAGTCGCTGTTCACCAGTATACTCATTAAAGACTGCATTAGGATTATCAAGAGAAAGCTAGACGATAACAATATGCCTATAGAATATGTTGAACTTTTAGAACACGGCCTTACACCTGGATATCTTATATTATATCAAGAATTCTATTTACAAATAGATGGCATTGCTATGGATTCGCCTGTGTCCCCGGTAATAGCAGATATATACATGGAGGACTTTGAGGAGATGGCTCTTAGCTCTGCGCCTTGTCTACCTAGGATATATAAGCAGTACGTAAATGAAACTTTTAGCATTTTACCTACGGACCAAATTTATATATTCCTAAACCACCTCTATTCTATTAATGACAATATTCAATTCACAATAGAATTACAGGCAAATAGTTCCTTAGCTTTCCTTAATGTTTTAGTCATAAGAAATAGTCATAGGAAACCCACGCACATCAATAGATACCTCAATGGTGAATCTCACCACCACGCTACAGTTATCAGTATCTACCATTGTCAAATCTTTGTTTCAGAGAGCCCACCACCTCTGCGACGCTGAACACCTAGGGGACGAGCTTCCACAGGTTAAGAATAACCTTCATCAGACCAACCTGCCAGTTCCCCGCCAGCGTTGGCAGAATACCAATAAGGCACCCACAGTAGAGAGACAGCCGGCACTTCTCCCATATGTGAAGGGGGTTACAGACAGGAATGGCTTCCATAAAAAACATATTCAAGCCTAATAAGAATGTGAGCCAATTCTTGAGACCATTGAAAAGTTATATTCCTTTACAGTGTGCAGGTGTATACAAACTAGATTATGACCGTGGCTTATCATACATCGGCCAAACAAAGAAAAGCATCGGTGCTAAGGTGAAGGAACACATTTCCGATATCAAAAATGGGTATGTATCGAAGTTAGCTGTCTGTGTCTGTTTAGCTGTCTGGATAAACCCAGCCAGTACATTAGGTTTGATAAACCCTAAATCCTCACTAAAGAAAACAGACACATTCCTAGAACGGCCCGCGAGGCTATTGAAATACAAAAACGTCCTAATTTAAAAAGAGAAGATGGCTGGAAATTTTCTACCACCTGAGACCCACTCATAAAATCTCTGAAGTCTCAAACACACCATATCAGACAATAAGATACAGTCAACTCATTCTGCAGGAATCCAGGGTAATATGCGAGACAATTAAGAAATTGTTGGTAGTAGTTTCATGTAATCATTTTTAAATTGTTCCTTGGTCGCCTTTTACGACACCCACGAGAAGATATATAGGGGAGTTCTATTCTGTTCTCCACACTGGATTTAATAGATTACAATAATTAAAAAAAGACAAACAAAATGCAACTCCACACTGTATCTCGCATTTAGCAATACATTTCAAATGATGGAACTCAAAGCCACCAAAGCAGGAAATTGAATATTAAATATAAAATCATTTCCCCATGCGGGGCTCGAAGCCACATCCATCGCATTTACTGTCCTATGACGTGAGAGTGCATCACAACAGCCTCTAGATAAAACAAGAAATAAAATATCCATTATTATGGATATTTTTTTGAATTATGAATGTATTCATTAAAAAATGAAACATTCTTTAGGCATTTAACAGAAGTGGGGATGGGAGTGTTTTAACACAGTCTACCCTGCAATACAAAGATTACAGTGTGAAGCTAAAAAAAAGTAAAAAAAACAACAAACCTTTCTCTTCTGTTTCTGATAATGCTGAGCATCGTAGAACTGGGGCTGCGATCTCCTCACCCTACCCGTCCTCCTCTTTATATCTTCGGTCGCTGGTTGACTTTCAGCACCTCGACGAGATGCAAAGAACGTATGGCCGCATTTACATGATTTCGAAGCTACTGCTACCTAATAACAGAATATAGAATATCCAACTAATATTATAAATGTGAAAAATTGTGATGATGGATGTTTTTTGCACTGTCACACAAAAACTACTCTGCAATTTTATATGAAACTTTACAGTAATAAAGCTTATACTTCAGAATAGGATATAGGCTACAATTAATATAAAGATTTAACAAAAAATTAAGCAGCAAATACATGTGTATTTCACTAGTATAAGACACCAGTGACCAAATGTCTTTTAGCCTGCATTAATTTATTGTTGAGGCCAGTGGCATGGCGCAGCAGCACAAAGTGTGACTCTAAAATCAACTGGTTGTGGGGTCGATTCCCATTGAGGAGATGAAATATTTACTTAAATTTATATTTCCATTTCTTCGCTCTGGTCGTGTTGAGCCTAAGTGCCTAAGAGCCTAAGTGGGGAACAGAGTGTCTTAACACTAGGTTCCCTCTGCCTACACTGCTGTGTGCGGTAAAAACATATTAACACAACTCTTTATATATGTATGTTAAACACATGGTATACATATAAAAACTATGACAATACAAACAAGATTTTTACCACTGTATGAAGAAAAAAGTAAAATTATATACATATCGAAAAATCAGTAAATCTAGTAAATATATTGTTAGATCACTCCATTCTCTATTACTTAAAGTGTTTCATTTTATTCAACATCATTTTACTTTATAAAGATAAAAATTTTCAGCTTCACACTGTATACCGCATATAGCAGGGTAGGCAGAGGGAGAGAATAAATACTTTTTTTATTTTAAAAGGCAACATGAAACATTTTTTGGATAGAGTGATGAATATAGTTAGCTGTCACTATTTTACCTGTTAGGCCTCGATTCTTATATATTCATGGATATATTAAAGTAATATGGTATGGTTCTTTGATTATTATAGTAATATACAAACCTGCATTTCACATTTAGGACAACTTTTCGCAATCATTTTATTTTTACCCATTTTTAATTAAACTATGGATTACTGTCACATTGAATATGTTATAAATTAATAATAAACATTATAATTTAAATTTAAACTAATATATATACAGCGTAAAGTACAATATTTTCGTTTGTTAATTTAGTTTGTATGTATTAAAAATATTTGTTATAATATATTAATTATAAATGAAATGATTGTTCACATTCACAGTTTTTTGTTTTCATAACTAATGTCAAAAAAATCTAATGATAAAGTTGCCAAAACTACTAGATAATGTACATTTAATAATTTTATTTATAATAAGTAAATGTATCAATAATATTTAAATTAAAAACAGTAAAAAATATAAAGATTATATTATAAAAAGTGCGTAAATTGCGTAATCAAAATACTTACGAATTGTTATACTTTTATTATATTAAAAAAAAAATATGTGAAGTTAATTTTGAGTTTTAAATAATATATATTTTTTAAAATAAATGTACTATCTATTACTTTTGCCATATTTTTAAAATCGATATTAAAATCGAAATCGTAATCGAAAATTTGGTAATCTTCCACTTTTTTTTTCTGTAATTTTAAATTGTCATAATATTGTTTATTTGCAATTATATCAGCTGTGCAAAAAATAATATAAACAAAACAACAAACAAAATAACTCGAAAACAACGCAGATGCAAAAACTATGTATAGCTAACACATTATTTTTTTCATAGAATAGCCATATTTTCAGTGATAAAAACAAAAAAAACG
Source organism: Heliconius telesiphe telesiphe (assembly GCA_018249795.1). Lineage (NCBI taxonomy): Eukaryota > Metazoa > Arthropoda > Insecta > Lepidoptera > Nymphalidae > Heliconius > Heliconius telesiphe. Next base: position 3,936 of record DWLH01000382.1, read on the forward strand.
AAATGGATAAAAAAAATATTAAAGCTGAATTAAAACGTACGAGTAGCTTAAATAAACATTTCATATGTAATTATTGTAATAAACAAACAGCTTCTAAGCAGGGGCTTATGCTTCATATACAAATTTGTCTTTCCGATCGATCTTGCCCCACCTGCAATATAGTATTTAAAAATCATGGGAATCTAGTAATGCATCAATATTACATTCATGCTAAAGAAAGGTAAATTTTGCTGTGGTGTTTGAAGGTCTAAATATTAGATAAATATAAACATATTGCTAATTAAATATACAAAGTTAAACACAATTAAAGCCTCCATAATATTTAAATATAAAAAAAAAATCTGCATCACGCTGTATCCTGCATAAAGTGGGGCCGGCAGGGGGAACCTTGTGTTAAGACTCTCTATTCCCCACTCTGCCGTATTCTGGAGGCATTGCCTGTTGAGTGGCGGAACTCAACCACGCTTTGCGCCCCTGCGCCACGACTGGCCTATAAATATAATATTATAAAAATATCATACTTATAACTTAATGTGTATCTGTTTTCCATTTTCTATTTAATTTAGTAAAACATAAGTAGCTATGTCTTATATGTTTTTTATAAATTAAACGTCAACCATAATTTTTATTGACATAGAACCAAAATAATATTAAACAATATTAACTGATTAAATAAATACAACATTTTATTTAGCTTCATCTATCTCAAGTGTATTGCAAACAAGACCTTAATCATTGCAACCACTTGCAACTTCTTGCTTTAGAGATATTTGTATAAATAAATGGTAGAACTTAACTTAACTTTTTCTTCACATAGTGGGAAATTTTCCCTAATTCTTAATTTAATCTAGTCTTCCTCTTGGCATTAATCCTAGTGCTTGCCAAGGTATGCCTTCCTGCTTAACCTACTCCACATATTTCCACAGTCTTTATAATTTTTTAATTATATAATTCCCCTAAATTGCATCCAAATCTTTAACCTTACTACATAATATTTTTGAATTTCCCCTTAAGGAATTGAAACAGAAGAAATAGCATTAAAATTTCTCAATCTGATAACACAACCAAGTGTGGTGTTGAGTTCATTCGCTCATTATAGAAGGCGGTGAGTGAGGAATGGGGGATATTAACACTATCCCTTTCCTGCTATATGCTGCAAAAAATGGTTCTCCTGCCTATCCTGTCTATGCAAGATACATAATAAAAGTATACATAAAAAAAAGTATACATTATATTCCCAATAAACATGTCCTAAAAATATCTTTTCCAGGGTAAATAAAGAAGGTGAAAAACATATTGTTTGCAATATATGTGACACATCATTTACAACTCGCCCTTTACTAAAATTTCACTACAGAGAGGCCCACTACAATCTAATCGCCAAATTACCACTTGCATTACAAAAGGATATACGCAGCAAATGGTATGAAAAAGTATTGAACTCCGATACAATTGTTCAAATTAAAAAAGTAAGGCACAACATACTTTTATTAAAAAAATATATGGATCATAATCCTGTTTTAATCGAGGAAAGCAAAGAAACGGTTAATTTAACTACTTTATATCCTACAGAGACTGAAAATTCTTCATTACTATGTGACATATGTAATAAACAAATACCAACAATTATTTTCAATAAACATTATATAGATATTCATGGTAAAACTAAAGTACATACTTGCGATCATTGCAATGTATCTTTTAAAAGGGCTAACTTTTTTGCTCGGCATAAATGTAATAAGAATAAGAAAAATAGTAATAATAAAATGTCAATACATATAACTAAAATTGAAAGTTTAACACCTATAGTTTTGTAATTAGTTATTAGGTTTTTTTTGTTTACGCTGTATCCCGTACATAGTATGCGGTGGGAACATTAGGGCACTTCGTTCTCATTGAGATACTTCCGTTCCCCATTTCCCGCCAAATTCTGGAGGCGTTGCGTATTGAGTTTCGGAAATCAACGCCGCGTCATTGCCGCGTTACCAGAGCGAGGAAATGAAAATATTAAATATGTCATTTCCTCGAATGGGAATCGAACCCACAATCTGTCGCGCGTACCTTAAATATTTATCGTAATTTAGTTATAAAATTTTTTGCTCATTTATTAATATATACTTAAGTAGATATACATAAATCTACTTAAGTATTAATATATACTTAAGTAGATTTATGTATATTTATATACATGTAATAAAAATGTAAATAGTCTGTCAAGGAAGACTTATTAGACAAAAAAATATTTGTAAAAACAAAAACCCCGACTGTATAAAACTAAAAAGAAAATAAACAAGCCCAATAGTTTATTAGGATTAATAGTCGGGACCTCTTTAGATTATGCAGTTTCCTGGTAAAGATTTTATTTATTGAAGAATTACTTATAGGTCCCGACTGTTAATCCTAATAAACTATTGGGCTTGTTTATTTTCTTTTTAGTTTTATGCAGTCGGGGTTTTGTTTTTACAAATATTTTTTTATTTTCACTTTTTTGTTAGAATTCATTATGGTAATCATAATCATGATATACTTTTTTGAAATCCTCGTATTGAGCTCTTGAATTTGATATCTATATTGTGGTATTCGAAACGAAACTTTTTTTTCACTAAGTCCATTGGCGTCCCCCAGCCGCCATGATTGTTTTTTTTTAACGTCACCTATTTAAGAACACTTGGGCTATTAATACGAATCTAACGATACCTCAATTAAGTAAATCCGTTCAGCGGTTCTGGAGATATGAGGTAATAAAGAATATTACATACATACAAGATACGCGCGAAAAACATAACCCTTCCTTAGCAGTCGGGAAAGATACGCGCGAAAAACATAACCCTTCCTTAGCAGTCGGGAAAAATATATTATTGGGAGCATATCAAAGAAAAAGGATTCAAATAATAACTTTTAAAGTTTTGTCTGTTTGTCTGTGCACTTGCGTACGCTAATCTCAGAAAAACAAACAGCTTAACTGATTCAAATGCTATATACGAGATACAGTGTGAAGCTAAAAAAAGTTGATTCCCACCGACATACGCCAAAAACTTTCACATTACGAAATTAATTTTAATGTAGTTTACCGTAGACAGAGCAAGGTCTATAAAGTATAAATGCATATCGTATTAGTGTAGTACACTCAGCGTTGCCAGATATCCCGATTTTATCGGTATGTCCCGATATTTAGCCCAAAAATTAAATGTCCCGATCGAGCGGGATAGGCATCGCTTTTCAAGGATTAACCCACGTACTGAAAAATATTTTTTAATATCTTTAAAATTTTAAATAGTTCCTATAATTTCATACAAATACAAATAAATATTTGTAACAAATAAGTGTATTTGTATACACTTGAGTTAAGTAAGTATAGTTTTTCTGAAGACTTACTTAACTGCCTTACATATGATAAACATTTTTCTATTAAAAAAACATTTTATATTGACATTTATCACCATTGAAAGCTTTATTTAAAGCTGAAATAAATGGATAAATAAAAATATAAATCCCAATATTATTGTCCCGCTTTTTGCTAAAGAATCCCGCTTTTCACCGAGACAAAATCTGGCAACGTTAAAGCAAAATGTAATGCAGCATGCAAAACACTAATATCCTATAAATATAAATGTGGAAATAAACGTACACGTACCTATAATAGTTAGTAAGCCATATCTTAAAATTTATTCATATAAAATATATTAATATGTATTCGATATATTAAATCTGTACATTGTAAATTTAATTTAAAAAATATATGCACTTATTAAAGTGACAAGGTTGTCTTTCCGATTTTGGCTCCAAAGAAATATGAATTATGAGTGAGAATAGATAGTTTGTAAAAATTTTTTGATTAAAAAGTAAATAATAATAAAAATGTTATTATAATTTACTTTTTTATAGGCAGTTTTATTTCTATTGTATATATTATATTTAGCGAAATAAAAATATGAAATTCATAATAATATACAAAATAATAAATAATCTGATCTCAATTATCATGCCAAATAGAATAATAATTTAACATTTTATTTAAAGTGTAAAGCATAAAAGTTGTAAATTATTAGCAGTCATTGTAAAAACGGTCTAACTCATATTTTCTGTAATTTATCATATCATAGTTTGCGAAATGTTTAAACATAATCTTTCACTGACTTTCATTAAGATAACTAGCGATTTATAAAGAACACTCTGTATCCCGCACACGGCAGGGTAGGCAGAGGGAAACTAGTTAACACTAGGTAGGAAACACTCCGTTCCTAAGTTTCCGCCGAATTTTGGAGTGGGACTCGAACCCGCGCCTCCTGGAAACCGACCAGGCGCTCTGACCACTAAGCCATATGTTCTCATCAAGCTACGTCGAAATTTTTATGTTCGAGTTCGAGTCCCGCTACGTTAAAATGTTTATACGTTTTCTAAATAAGTATTTTTCTTCGCGGGTTCGAGTCCCGCTACGTTAAAATGTTTATACGTTTTCTAAATAAGTATTTTTCTTTCCTAAGTGTGGAATAACACGTAAAAAATAATAAAAAGAAATATTTACTTAAAATTTATATTTCTATATAAATTTATTTAATATATATTTCCATATAAATTTTAAGTAAATATTTCATTTCCTCGAACCCACAACCAGTCGCGTTTACAGTCATACTATGTGTTATTTTTGAGTTATTTTTATAAAGAACACCATGGTCAGTCACTCAGTGTCTGAGTAAAGAAAATGGTTAAGTGTTTTTATTTTATAAAAATCACTGTATTGCACCACTTTCTTGAATTTACGTGGAAAACGGAGAACGTATAATACTAGGTTCCCTGCTACGTACCTTATCATCGCTTATCATTACCAGAGAAACAAACAAAAACTGAAAAAATCATAAATTAGGCCATTTTTGCAATCCTGACATAACGTATACAGGGTGGAAGTGTTTGCACCACTTTAAATGAAACCACAATTTTAACTACTCTATAAAAGCCTAATACAATTATTGTTATTTTTTTCCCCAAAAATGAAAAAGTGATTTTTTCAAACAAAACAATAAAATTATCATTGTAAAATAAAACGCAATTTGTCAAGAACGACACAAGCAGACATAAACCTATCAAAGGGAAACCGCCGCATACGCCTCATTCCGAAATCGAGTCGTAGGTATTGGCGGCAAAGTTCAAAGTTGTTTAGCCTTTAGTAGTATGTGTTTAAATTATTGGTATCTATGCTTAATTGCGTCACACGAAATACAGGTATGGATAAACATCGCAAAATGAAAAAATAATCCTACGTCTAAACTGTTGAGGTAGCTTGATTAATTTGTTTAGGTTTGGATTTAAAATATTATATGCTGTTCCCGTAAAAGGAGCGCTGACACTTCCACTCTGTATAACCTTTTTTTTATTTATTTATATGATGAAGATAAAAAAAATATCCATAATTAATTATAATTTTATATTAATATTAATTAAATAATTATAGATAAATTTGAATTGAATGTGATAATTTAACTTTGTTATTGATTTATTTTATTTTTTTGTTCATTATTAAAATATGTTCCTAGTTCAACTAGCATTATTATTTTTTTAAAGTTTTATAAATGTGTTATATTTACCTTCTTCATGATTTTTAAAATTGTTATTAATATTTTAAACATTAAAAGGTACATTTTTTAATATTATACTATTATTAATTTTGTAAATAATATGAGTGTTATAGGTGATAATAAAACTATGAATCAATTTTAATAGAAAACTACTTTGTGAATTTTCATACTGATTCCTTATTCTATGTTCTTTTTTGTGTCTATTCAAAGTTACCATTTAATAAGATACTTCATTCTCTGCTCATCTTCTGCTCTGTATATCAAGTTACTAAGTTTATTTTAATATTTTGCTTTGTGTAAGCAAAACCAATCAAAAATATGCACATTATAAAAAAATATATATTTTAAATACTATTTGCATACACAACTATCGATATAATTATGGAGTTATCAATACCTAATAATTGTCTGTCGCTGTAACCCGCACACAGCTGGGTAGGCAGAGGGAATCTAGTATTAAGACACTCCGTTCCCAATTCCCAAAGATAATTACTTAGAATTATCGTCTGGCAAGAGAGAATACTATTTTTTATATATTTTTAAACATTTTTAAAGTGTTATTCCACACTTAGGAAAGAAAAATACTTATTTAGAAAACGTATAAAAATTTGAACGTAGCGGGACCCGAACCCGCGCCTTCTGGAAACCGACCAGGTGCTCTGACCGCTAAGCCGTACGTTCTCATCGAGCTACGTCGAAATTTTTATACGCTTGTTACAACTTATTTATGTTCCTGCACAAAGTAATAGCAGAGCAGGTGTATATCTTTGCACTTGGAAAACATTAACTTTGTCAACATAATTATGTTAGCTCTCCAAATAAGATACCAAGACATCATTTCAAATCGGCTTCTTCATATGACAACTTTCGGAGGAGGCAAGTCTGTAGTCATGCCTACAAGAGCTTTCTTGGTCTGGTACGATACGGGCGCCAAAATACCTGTTTCCACCCAGCGACTACAAGAAGATAAATTCCGTGGATAGTCGTTTAGAATACATTTTTTAGATAATTATTGGATGATTGGCTATCATAGCTATATTGAAGTTGCAATTCCGGGAAAACGCATGGTGGAATAATATCTGATCATCGTTCAGTACCAGTGACACGTAATTGGTCACTATATGAGCTCGACTGGATGCGAACAGGTCTATAAATGGAATAACCCATTTGTGAAAAATCCTATTTGTGCAATCGTGTGTCAAATGCCACTCGGAGATCGCTTGCAGCCTTAATAAATGATCGGCGTGACTGTTGTAAGTTCCAGAGATATAAAATGCTTAACATGTATTTGGTAAATAGCTGGAATCTGAAATACCTTATATGTTAGATTCATAAGAGATTCTGATGTATATTAGTAGTTAAGTATTCTGATGCAGGGTAGTCAGAGAGAACGGAGCGCCAAACGCTACGATCTATATATACCTCTTTCGCCTCGTCCACTGTCATCAACATCTTCATACATGCCCTCCCGGGGGATCCTCATGCTTTTTACGTGACCTTCCTCCAGTATCTTTGATATTGTGTTTTCGAAGGTCAACCGAGTTCTCCCCCTACCTCTCACCATTCACTTTTCCGTCATAAATCGACGTGCCCAAGCCTCTGAGCTGAGCACGTTCTTCTTCATTCTCACCGTGACATCCTCGCTAGTACCTGCCATTCTGTGGATCTCTTCATTGCGGATTCGATCAGCTAAGCTGACTCCTCATATCCTATAAAGATATCGCATCTCCACGACATTTATCTTTCTTTGATTCTTCTTCTGTAATATCAACGTTTCGCTGCCGTATAACAAAGTCGGTACCAACACTGATTTGTGTAGGGCCAAACGTGCAGGTGTGCTGACGCCTCGCCGTCTCTTCTGTTACCTTGTAACGCCGCCGCCTTGTATTCAACCGTTGCACTAAACAATAGAGAGAACAATAACACATCTACACCTTGTCAGCCCCATTCGCTCTCTGGTACGCCGGGCCAGAAAGCGACCCGACTGCCCGGTAAATCGGTGGTGTCATTGCGCTTTCGCTTTGTCTCAGTTACACAAACGACATCCAAATCTCTATTATCCATCACATCTAATAATTCATTCATCTTTACATCCATCGCTCCCCTTACATTCCACGGAACTATTTGTAGCTCCGTCCTCAACCTCCCGCCGTTCCGGACTTGGTGTGTTGGGTGACGTATTGATTGATGTTCTTATAAATTACTACTTTTATGATATTTATTATGTTTATAATGTACCTACTGTAATTGTTGCTGCAAGCAATTGCACACACAATGTGTATTTAAGAGATAATATACAAATCATAACATTCCTTGAATTTATTTTTGATTTTGTCTTGGACGGTCCTATATAAGTAATAATTCCTATTTGGGAAAATGAATAAATATGTACGAGTATTTCACTTTTATATCTTTTTTTATTTTTATTATTCATGTTTTATAGTATTATTTTTTTATATCAAATTTAATTGTATAATATGAAAATCCGATAATTATTTTGTGAAAAATTATCATACCATGACAAGACAGAGGGTTGGGGTTGGCCTCCATTGTCTGGTTGACTTGTGTTCAAAAGTACATGAAAACACACCAGAAAAAGATATCAGTGGATGAATTACTACCATCTTCACGCTGTATCCCGCGTATAGCAGGGTAGGCAGAAGAGATCTATTGTTCTAATTTTCATTTTCCACTGTATTTTCAAGACATTGTATGTTGAGCGAGGAAACTCAGAGCCGCGATCTGTCTTGTTACCGAGGAAATGAATATATTAAATGTTTCATTTCCCCAAGTGGCAATTGAACTCAATCGTCGCGCTTGCAGTTACACGCTGGCTGCCATTACGGAACGACAGCGTCTACGAAACAACGAAACACATGCGCCAAATTTTAAGGGTCCTCTCCTAACACGGGATAAGGAGAGGACAAACTAGAAGAAGATCAAATTTATTTATTAAAATATAAATTTAGGTAAGGGTACCAGGTACACGGAACTAATTTTAAAAATGAGTACCGTAAAGACCAATCGAATGCAAATGCAATCCAATGCTTGCATGCATATTTTATCGAATATTAATAGATTACTTATGTACCATAAGACATCACTATGAATTATCAGTTTAAAATTTGAAGTTTTGAACGACGTTGCCCTTTGATTCTTAAAAACCAATCTGTCAGTGTCAATTGAGCGTCTCAGAATAAGTTCTTGTTTACTATTTAATTTACTCATATTTTTTTCATTAAAACTTATGTAAAAATGGAAATATGCCAAGCTTGCTTAAGGACGGGAAATTACGTTCACCCTATGACTACAGAAGATTTAAAATATTACCAGTTGTTTATGAAAACGGTTTGTTCAGTTTTTTAATTTAGTACAGTGGCAAAGAAAGATTTAAATTAAATAATTAAAATACTAAATTATAAATAATATGGTGACTGCTTTCTTGAAAGCAAAGTACCGGTTTGTCTCTACTAAACTAATTAAGTATAAAGATAAAAATACAATATATTTAAATACATATTTTCTGACTCCTTTTACAGATTGAAGATCCGTTAAATATATTATACATATGTATATACTGTAGGAGCTTATTGAATAAAATAGTAAAGTTCACAGAACAATGTAAGGTTGCTGATATTTGGCTAAGAGAAAAAGTAGACAAGGTATAAAAATATATATATATATTTTAGCTTTATGCTGTATCCCATACATGACATGGTAAGCCAAGAAGAACCTGGGCATCGAGTGTTACGACACTCAGCTCTTCTTTAAGACACTTCTGTTCCACACTTTCCAATGCCACCATATTTTTAAGTAATTGTGTGTTGAATATTGAAACTCAGCACTGTGCATTACCTAGGTGCTTAAGAAAGTAAACGAAAATATTAAATATTTCATTCCCCAAACATGGAACACATAACTATTATATTTAGTTGCATTGCCCCTTTGCTACAATGGCCTCTTCTTCACTGTTTTAGTTATAATATAAATTCTTTTATTTCAGATTGATATAATACCAAATATACATAGTTTTTTAGTTAAATCAACACCTACATATTATTATTTAGGCCCAGAAAATCAATTTTCAGTTAAGTTAGAAGATATAAAACAAGATGAAGTGCATGAAGATGACCTTCCTTTAGTTTTATTAAATGGAAATAATGACTATGACAGTAATAGTGTGAACGATAATCATGATCTTGATAATAACAGTGTATTTGAGAGTGGAGATATGCTGGTAAGTACATTTTATTTCTAAACTTAAGAGTAATCTACATTTTCTAAATAAGTATTAAGAGTAATGAGTGTGGTTTACAAAAAAAATAAGTACAAAAATAAAGTACAGTGCAGTTAACAAGACTTGAGAATGACTTGAGAATTTTTTTTTTAGCTTCACTGTATCCCGCACACAGCAGTGTAGGCAGAGGAAACTTGGGAACCTACTGTTAGTGTAAGACACTATTCACATTTCGTTCCCCACATTTAGACTTCTCCACTTTACACTGTTTTCTTCCCAAGTGCACAATACACAAATTTTATAAAACTTAACTTCAGGGTGGCCACAATTTTCAACCGTGCTGTAAATGACTGAGATAATGAGTGAGTATATATGACTGAATGAGTGTCTCATATTGAGTGATGCAGTGAGTGAGATTAAAAAATAATTGAGTTTGACAGTGATTAAGCAAGTCAAGTGCTGATATTTGGGTTAAGAGAAAAAGTGGAGAAGGTATGAAAATATGAAAAAATAATAAGTATATATATCCTTCTTTCATAAATGGCTAGGCTATATACTCATATATAAAGTTAAACATTTCAATATAACTGCTATAATGCTTACATCCCACACTTACAGCTCTAAAATATTAGTATAGATATTGGCTCTTTCCTCTAAATTTTCTTGTATTTCAGATTGATAAAACACCAAAGTTACAAAGTAATTTAGTTCAATCGACACCTACATATTATTATTTGGGCCCAGAAAGTCGATTTTCAGTTAAATTAGAAGATATAAAATCTGATGAAGTGGATGAAGATGACATTCCTTTAGTTTTATGGAATGAAAATCATGATTTTGATAGTAACAATGTAATTGAGAGTGGAGTTAAGTTGGTGAGTTTTAGGTTTTCGTTTCTTAGTGCTGAGGCTTAATTTATTTATTTGTTCATTAATTTGTTTGTTCTTGCATTCATTAGCGATAATCATGATCATTTGTTTATGAGTTTTTTATATATCTGGGCCCAAGTTGCTTGTGTTAGTTACACAACTACAATAAAACATACAAATTACAAACAGTAATAAATAACGAAATAATTTTATTAAATGACTGGAATAATTGGACTATGTTATGTTAGAACAAACTAAGCGACAAATGTATTCGGCTATTTTGGGGTTCAAAAGTCACCCCTAGTGCCTAAATAACCAGGAGTGAATCAAGTGACATGTCCAAACTAGTGTTGCCAGATTTTCAGTCAGTCAGTCAGGGACATCTCGCAATGCTGGTCCAAACCTTATATTATTACTACAATCTATTTACGCAGTCTTTAAAATGGATATATTTAAACAGTGGTGGAGCAAGACCTAAATTTTATGTGGGCAAGATACATTTTGCGAGGCCCTCTCTAGCGAAAGAAGGCGGTTTTTATAAATGAAAAAACTCTAGACCATATGAAGTTTTTATTCATGCAAAAAAGTACTAACACCAAAGAACATACAAAACAAAGGAATAATAATTATCTACTCTTTACACTACAGATTTTTTTTTGCTGCTTTTATTCAGTTCCTGTTGTGATATCTGCCTCAATTAACAAAAACTGGCATTACTGAAAGTTTTGCCTGTAGTATTTACTTCTCAGGCAGCATATAATCAATTTTAATTTCTTAAAATTACAATAATACTATCGTATATACAATAACAATCTTTCCATAGCTGACTCTGATAAACGATACACGATAACTCGATAACACGATAAATCTATCGTGAACTTTAACCGACCCTTGATCAACTGCCGGCGTTTGCTGCAAACCGACAAAAACAAATATATTCTCTAAATCCACTCTTGGTGTGCTCATGCTTACTGACCTTTTTAACCATATCTTTAACAATGGAAAGATGCCTCGCTAGTGGCGGTTAAGTCTCATTCACAGGAAAAGGGGCAATGTTCAAGGTTGTGGTAGTTGTAGAGGCATTAAGCTTATGAGTCATTACCATGTAGATCTTCGAGCGCATGGTTGACCTCAGACTCCGCCGAGTGTCTCTGAGTCTCAATTTGGGTTTCCGCCAGGATCGCGTACTAGGGACGTAATTTTTGCCCTCAGAACTTTGATAGAGCATGCAGGGAAAAATGGAGAGCTCTGCTTGTGGTCTTTTTAGATCTACAGAAGGCCTTTGACTGTGTGCCTCGTCAGTGTATCTGGTGGACATTGTGGTCCAAAGGGATTCCTGAGGCCTATATTGAGATTACTAGAGACATGTACCACGAATTCGCTTCAATGATGTTGGCGACACTAAACCATTCCGAAAGATTACAGTAGAGGTTCTTTTTCAATATAGTGCTGGACATTGTCTCGGCTCACATCCAGGACCGTGGTTGGAGTCTCCGTGGTGAATAATGTACGCCGATGATATAGCACTCATTGATGAGAACTGACTGATGCTAGAGCGTAAAGTGAACCTCTCGAGAGGTACTCTTGAGAACGGCGTTCTGAAACTAGTACCCGGACTCGAACACTATCCATGTAGGTCCTGAATCAGCCGTTAAGTTGGAAAAGTTCAGGCACCTTGGGTCATGGATCATGGAGTCCGGACGTATTGATCATGATGTCCAAGCCTGGATAAGCGCTGCCTGGGTTAAATAGCGTGATGTCACTGGTGTGGACTGCGATCGCAAAATGCCGCCCAAGCTAAAGTGGCTGATGAGATACAAGAGAATCATCTGACTCGTTCTTTTATGCGGCAGCGAATGCTGGCTCGTATATCTCGGCACACTCAAGAGATTCACGTGATGGAATTGATGTGCAGCATAAAGCGGCTTGACTGCATACGCAACACATTCATTCGAGTTAGTTTAAGGTCTGTGATGTCACATATCGGATAAGCTCCAAGAACGTCGTAGGAACTATATCGGATAAAAGTGTCTTGCTATAACTGTCTTTGGAGTGAGATCTTTCGGGCGTCTAAGGCAGTGCTGGTTGGATGTCGTAGCGCAGCACATGAAAGCTAATGGACTAACTACCGAGAATGTTAAAGACCGCGCAATGTGGAGTAGGTTCAGCATGAAGGCAGACACTGGCAATATAAGATTCTGCTGTCATTCTGTCCGTCTATTACCAGGCTTTATCTCACGAACCGTGATAGTTAGACAGTTGAAATTTTGACACATTATGTATTTGTCGTATTTATAGATAATGTAACCGTTCATGTGAAATTAAATATTACCTTAAAAATATCATCCTCATAGAGGCCAGTCAATGTGACTGTAAAATCGACTGGTTGTGCATTCGATCCCCACTCGAGGAAATGGAATATTTATTTACAATTATATTTTCATTTCTTCGCTCTGGTGTCGAGGCAAAGCGCGGCGTTGAGTTTCGCCACTCAACACGCAATGCCTCCTGAACTCGGCGGAAAGTAGGGAACGGAGGAATGTCTTAACACTAGATTCTCACTGTTTTCAATTCCATTCTCAATATAGAGAGATGGTATATTTTTTGTTAATTGAATTAAAAATGATTTTATTATTCGATTTAATCTTCTACTGCGTTGTATTTCACCTTAAACATTTTATAAAATCGTAATAAAGAATTAAACGACAATAATGTCGTATAGTACGATATTGATAAATGTTATTAATATAGCGAATTAATCTGTACCGTATATATAAATGTATGTGGGCTACATACACAGTTTACTTTAAGTAAAGAAAATAAGAATTTATTTAAGTTATATAAAAAAATATAATTTGTTATTATAACAACTTTGGTACAACAAAGAGATTTAAAAATTGATTGCAAATGAAAGTTAATAAAATATTGCAAGGAAAACTAGCCAATTTATATTTTTTATGTAAGGTTGTTTTATAACGTTTCTAATAATATATATTTTATATAGAACTTCCATAAAAAATCTTAGATATATGGTAATTTTGATCACGTGCGCCTAAACCGCGCTTGACTATCCAAATGACATGACACGTCGATGAGTACAAAATGGCGGCCACAGCAGAGTAGATAAATTATCATATAAATTACATTAATAACGAGCACAAAGGGACAATTTTAAGTTTAAAATCTTTAAAGCTCATTTTCTCAAAAACTCTCTGGTGTCGCTTAATCTTTTCTTACATAACGCTGTCCAATCAATGAATGTGCAAATGAATGACTGAATTAACTCATTTAGTTCTATATTTAGTCATTTAGTTAGTGAGATTTACAGAATATATTAAATTTATCGATAATTGAATCAATGAATGAGTGGTTGAGTAAAATAAATATTTTCACTAGTAGCATATAGAAGCTAAAAAAACTTTTTTCAGGAAAACCCCCTAACTAAAGATGTTGATATTACCACAGAATATACAAAAAAAAACAAAGAACTCAGTTCCACAAAAAAATGTAAAAAGAAAGAACTTAGAGAAGGTTTCTCATCCAGAATGGTTATGGAGACAAATGAATATGTAGTTATTAAGCTTACTAAGGAACAAGTAAGTTATATTCTATATATATTTTTTTTTTTTTAGCAGAGCTGCCCAATTTACCAGACATTACGTGTTCAGTGGCGGATCTCAACGCCGCGCATTGTCTTTCTATGAAGAAAAAAATTAAAAATAGTTGATTCCCCCGACTATTTGAGTCAGAAGTTTTGGCATTGAGCCAGATGAGCCCTTTATCATATGTGAAGTAAAAAAATATATAAATATGATATTATGTTTTAGTAATTGATTGTATTTTAAAAGGTTTTATAAAAAGATAGTGGGTTCATATAATCCTACTAACATTATAAATATAAAAATTTGTGAGGCTGGATGTTTTATATAAAAATAAAGCAGACGAAGCCACGTGTCGGTCGCTAAATGCTAGGCTAAGTCTAGGCTATTTACATAATACGTTAATCGTTTCAATGTAACCCAATGTACTGGCACACAGCGGGGCCGTCTCATACAAGGGAGTGTTCAAAACTCAGTTTTCTAAATTAAAATATTTAACTAAATAATCTAAATTAATATAATTTATGTAATTTATTGACTATTCAATAACGTGCCCGAGTGTGCTATTGATATATGATTATATTTTAATTTGCCATTTAGCAACCTCTAATTTGAGGCCAGTCGTGGCGCAGCGGCACGAAGTGTGACTGTAAAACCGACTGGTTGTGGGTTCGATCCCCACTCGAGGAGATGAAATATTTACTTAAATTTATATTTTCATTTCTTCGCTCTGGTGTCGAGGCAAAGCGCGGCGTTGAGTTCTGCCACTTAACACGCTATGCCTTCAGAATTCGGCAGAAAGTGGGGAACGGTGTGGCTTAACACTAGGTTCCCTCTGTCTACCCTGCTGTATACAGCGTGAAGCTGAATTTAGCGACATATTCAAAGAAATGTTCTATATCATTGGTTCTAGAGATTTATTATGTTATGTTTATTCGACTATTGAAAAAAAAGAAAAGGGATTAATTTGTTATAAAGAATAGTCGGTGTCAAGATTTGTAGGCATGACTAAATCTAGAATCGAGTGTTAAGCCGCCCCATCCCATTAAGACACTTTCGGTCCCCCTTTTCGCCGAATTTTAGAAGCATTGTTTGTTGAGGTGGCGGAACACAACGCTGCGCTTTGCCTTGTTACCAGAGCGATGAAATGAAAATATTAAACATTTCATTTCCTCGAGTGGGAATCGACAATGTGTCGCCGTTACAATCGCATACTTGTGCCCCTACGCCACGACGGCCTCTAGTATTTTTTAATTTTTTTAATTTTTTATTACAGATTTTAGAAGAAATGCAAAACTATGCTAACAGTGAAAAATATAAAATGTTGCCATACAAGTGTGTTAAATGCGTGAAAGGATTTAACTTTGAAGATGTATTACAGAGTCATATGAAGAAACATTCTGAGGTATCTGAGAATTTTGTATAAAGACACTCCGTTCTTCGGCAAAAGTTCAATTAGTTTTTGGAAAATTAACTAATTTAAATATTTACTTTGGATTTTTCTAGCTACGCGCTGTATCTCGCACATAGTAAGATAGGCAAAGGGAAACTGGGAACTCAATGTCCGTTAATTCAAGAGGTATTGTGGGTTGAGTGGCGGAGGTTAACGCCGTGCTTTTCCTCGTTACTAGAGCGAGGAAAATGAAAATATTAAGTATTTCATTTCCTCGTGTGCGAATCGAACCCAGAACCTGGCGCGCTTACAGGCCCCCCCTTGCTTGGGCTTGCGCCCCTGCGCCACGACTATTTAATTTAGACATTTAAATTCCACTATTGTGAAATATACTTTGTTTTATATTTGGAAATATTTGTTAGAAAACGTAAAAAAAAATTGACGTAGAGAGATTTAAAGCCGCGCCTCTTGAAAATCGTCCAATCGCTTTGACCAATAAAAAGCTTGGCCTTTTTTATGTATTATATTTTTTCTCTTGTTTCAAAAGAGAAATTTCGGTATTTCAATTTTCATGTATTTTTTTTTTTCAGAAAAATGGTCCATTCCGATGTGAATTGTGTGAACAGTATTGTCAAAGCAAAGTGTCGTTACGGGGTCACATGAAATCACATTCTTCTAGGTAAGAATTAAAAATGTATTAATGTACAAACATTAGAAATAAAGCATAAACATTAAAAATACGAATAAAATACATTTGTTTTAATTTTATTTTCATTTCCACGCTCTAGTTTTGAAGCGAAACCGGATAGACAAATCGCGGCGACGTGTTCCGCAACTGATACTCTGCCTACATTGATATATATTGGATTTTCTTTAACATTTTTTTAAATCTTACTTATATAAATATGAATTCATTTCTGAGGAAACATTAATGAAAAATGAAAGTGTAAGAAACACTCTCAAGCTTCTGAACGAGTCTAGATGAAACTTTAGTAATACAGCTTACACATCAGAATAAAACAAAGGCCACGATTTAAGAAACATTTTGTATACTTTGGCTATAACATAACATTAAGTTTAAGCAGACGAAGCCGCGTTTGGGTTGCTTGTATTTTATATCAATCATTTTTTTAATTTTCTTATTTCAGGTATAAATGTAAGCTATGCAATATAATCCGTCTCTCCCGCCAACATATAATAGAGCACTACTCGTTAGAGCACGCGGCGTCGCCCGCCTTGTACAAGTGTCCGGATTGTGATTACACTACCAAGTGAGTTCGAATATCGTTTGAGGTCACTTTTTTTTCTTAACGGAAGTCGAACCTGTGGGGAAAGACGGTTTCCAAGAGAAAACGCTTCTACCAGACCGGAGAAATGTACATGTTACGGGTAATGCTGGAACATAGAGTAAACCTTAGATTACAGGATAAACTTAATATTACCCAAGCAATTTTGGGTAAAGCCCGAATAATTATTGAAATAAATTTTATATCGGGATTTACCAATACTCGCCTAAGTCTAAGTTCTACCCAACGCTAGTTGGGTAATGTTAGATTAACTAGTGAAATTAAAAAAACTTATAAATGAAAATGTAAAACTTTATTATTAAAGCAACACATACAAGAAAAAATCATATAAGAGCATTGTTTATGCTCTTAATAGTATATAACAACTATAATAGGACTAACATAATTCTAAAATTTGAAATGACAATTAAAGTAATAAGTATATCATTTAGTTTAGTTAGTATATTATTTATTGGAACAAAATAAATTAGTGTCGCATTTCACATTTTCCTGCAGCCTTTTCATTTGCAGGTGCTTTCGCTCTATGTATCACGTGCTTGAAAATGACGCAACACCTAATATTACCCAACTAGAGTTGGGTAGACCTAGGCGAGTATAGGTACATCCCAAACTAAAAATTATTTAAAAAATATTGCGGACCTTACCCAAAATGCTTGCTTAATACGAAAGTATTCTCGTGTAATCTTAGGTTTAGTCTATCTACAATTTACATATCATCATGACCCCGAGTCCCCACTCGGGTGGAACCCATAACATCCAATAATACCGCACAATGTTCTAATTTTCTTATGTTTTCTTAAAATATTTTTTTATACTTTTTTGTACAACTCTTTAAAAATATATAAATAATTATATAGAAG